>JAQIUQ010000524.1:0-271252 GCA_030378365.1 Hybognathus amarus
GAATCTCACTACAGCTCAGCAAAATTGTGGTCTTCATTGAAAAACATGCATTAGGAAAGGATCAGGTTGCTTTGGTGAACACATGGCCTTATGTTCAAAAACAGACTGAAATGGAGTGAACGTACAACAGACATCAACTTTGAATGCAAATCGTTTGAACATAAACCATCCCATTGTGACTCTGCATCTTAAGGGGTGGAAACTACTGGCCCTTCCAACTGTTGCGAAACATTACTCGCAGCAGCCATGTCCATACTGCCCTTGGAACTCAGTGCATATCATGTGTGTACACGTGGTTTCAAAAATACACCTTCACAACTCCAATTCCGAACATCGTCCATAATTGGAAAAGGTGTGTTCAAGTGACTTTTACCGGCATGCAAATTGTTGCGGTCAGGAAGGCTTGTGTTCTTAGCGCAATTTTCCCAGCAAGCTCTCGTTATTCGCTACTCGCACTCCTTTTCAATCTGCACAGCTCTCATC
Organism: Hybognathus amarus; assembly: GCA_030378365.1. Taxonomy (NCBI): domain Eukaryota; kingdom Metazoa; phylum Chordata; class Actinopteri; order Cypriniformes; family Leuciscidae; genus Hybognathus; species Hybognathus amarus. Next base: position 484 of record JAQIUQ010000524.1, read on the forward strand.
TTTGAGCGTCAGTAGACCGCCGTTTCTGAAATAAACAACGCATTGAGCTGAGTTTGCGAGTTTGGTGCGGATACTGGTTTTTATATGTCAGACCAGAGGAGTTGTCAATTGGTTTGAGCTGATAACGCAGTAACAGTGGCTCAGCTAAAACTAATCTGCCGCAATCAAGGCTGCTGCAAGAGTATTCTTGATGTTCAGTACATTTGAACTTCAGCAATGGCTACACCATAAGACTATCAATGCTATCTTTCAGCGGAAAAGACGAACTGAGGCGCAATTTGCACGACATTAATTTGCAATAAGATTGCAAATTGTTAGCCGTTGATTAGCTTCAGTTCCTGAAAGAACATCCACAGGTAATGTCACAATTTTGTTGCAAACATATGAACATATTATCCATTGGCCTACAGACGTTGGTTCAGGCTGGTGGGTGTCATGGTGTGGTAAATCGGCACTTTGGCCCTTAGTACCAATCGAGATTGCTGCAGAATGGTTACAGCCTACCTGCAATTGTTGCTTATGATGTCCATCCTTTACGATGACAATGTGTTGAAGTTTTGGACGTGACCTTCACACGATAATGCTCTTATGTCATAAACTTGAATCATTTACTTGTTTCAAACATGGATAATGATCTTGCTAATCAATGGCCTCAGTCAATCAATAATCTTTATCCAGCATCCTTTTTGTGATGTGTTGACGATTCATCATGGGTTAGTGGCAGCCAAATCCTGCCGCACTGCCGCGTGATGACGATCAGCTATCAATAACATGACCAAACTCCTTAGCGAAACGCTTCAACACTGTTGAAGTCATTCAAAGGTTTAGGGGTTCTCACGCAAGGTGTTTCATCCCTTGCCACGATGACAGTGGAGGTCATAATGGCTCTCTGCTAATGAGTCAATCTCATAACAATAGAACCATAGAAGATTTTCAAAATATTGTTGAACTTCAAACTACAACAACACAATACATTTTCCACATATTATCCCTTTTTCTTTATGTTCAATTCTCTACATGACAAGAACAATCCGACTGTTTTAGAGAATTGAGTGGCTGAAACGCCAATAAAGCAGCCGCTGGCCTTTTCCGAGCACCAGTTCATTTCATGTAGTTCTTCACAATCACTGATTTTCAGTTAGCACCAATATAAACCGTTTATTATCCGTGAACTTCAACTTTGTGACAGGAATCACTTTATCTTTAGCTGTAACAACTGTCACAGGGGATAACACAAAACATCCTGAACTCTGAAAGACACATGTCAACTCTGCTTGCATGCACGCGAGGACACACATCTGATCCGTTTTATCCATAGGAACAGCGAGTGAAGATTGAGAAGGAATCACGACTCTGTTAAAGGAATGCCTTTACTTGTTTCAGCACAGGCACTTAACGTTTTCTGCAGTGTTAGGTCTAATAAAGTGTGCAAAAGGAAGAAACGCATACGATACATTTTAATCAGCGTTATGATGGTTTCCTTATCAACCATCAACTGGCTTTTGCATTATAAACATATTAATCATTTAGCCGATAATTACTAATGAAAAGGGTATTACATTATTGGTGGATATGAAGTTTAATATAAGACATTAAAACGTGGCTTTAGAAAGCCCATGTAAGATTGTTTTCTTATGATTTATTGTTATTATCATGTTGAAGTTGTCTCTGTAAAATAGCAATATATCTCTTTAAAAAGCTTTATAGTTGAAAACAAACATATCAACTATAAGATCAAATGTTATTTGAATCAACTCTCAACAACGATATAAAATTTCATAAATGAAACATATCTCTGAGCTATAAGAATAAGTCACTAGCACTTTACGCTTTGGCTGTGACATCAATGGCGTGTGCGGTGGTGTCAGGTGACGTTTTGGCAAGGATATAGGTGCGAATGCTGAGGACGTTGTCCTCAAACGGCTTCAGTCACCGTGGGTTAATATAACATCAAGTGGAATCAAAGCACGTTACAAGAAAAGGAAGCAATCAAGTGATCAAACAGCTTCACAAACATTTCATAAATCAATAAAGATTAGTGAGGGAGTGATTTTAAAGTAGAACAAATATCAACATTAACTCCAAAAAAGAAAAATAATGTTATGTCATACGTCAAGGATTGGTGTGTGAAGAATTACTTGCTGAATCACTCATTTTCAAACTTTAATCAAATGGCGTGCTGAAACAACGTCTATGTTTATATATATATATATATATATACATATAATATATAATAATATAATAATATATTTATCTTTGTTAATTCATTTGTTAGTTTTAATTAAGTTGCCGCTACGGAAACTTTTAAATGTTGTTCATATGAATGTTTATAATGATTAACAACCACGTGTACCAGTAAGTCATCATTGTTATTTGTCTTAAATGCAGTGAATCAAAATGTCAAAACATGTTGTTGAACTGCTGTGTCCGATTAAAACAATAATACCTTTTTCAATCATTGTACCATAAATCACTATATCTACACCAATCAAACATGATTGTTCATTATCATCAACATAGGACTATATTTTCTAGGCGTTCATAAAATGAAGATAATCCTTCCAGCTACTATAAAATTGTTGTACGATTTTGCGCGACGTTCATTTGTGATAATGTTAATGATAATGTAAAAGTGTACCTTTACTGTTTATAAGTGTGTTAGTTTATTGTAACATTTACCAATAAAATATTTCATCATTAAAATCATTAAATCGTTAACATAAATGATCAAATGAACAACATGCTAACATATATTGTTACTTCAACTTTTAATCACTGTTAATCAATATCAAAAGTTTATTTGTTAACATTAATAACCATATGCTAATGAATAATAAACATAACCATAAGACCGTAATTTTATTACTAACATTAACAAGATTGCAACATATAATTGTTCATCGTTAGTAATAATGTTGGCCATAATCAAAACAATGAAATGTTACCAAAGCTGTTTAGCAACATAAATGTCGTTAATAAACAATTAGAAATGACGATTAAACGATCATTCTTCATTCAATTAAGTTAATAGGTTGTATCTTTAAATGTTTAAATGTGCTCCTTCATTTTCAGGCTGGAAATCAGTGAAGACCATAGCCCATCGATGGCTTTATAGTTTGGTTCTTGTCATCTGGACACACATGCCAATAGGCCTATAATCTTAGGAATCATGAAAGGGCATGCCCAAATCGCTTCGCTTGCAATAACATTAATCGAAAATGATCAACTTATAAACAATTTTGTCCATTCATTTATTCACGACCTTCTTTACGTTCATCAAATGGTGTATTTTCTTCTTCCCTGCAAAATTACACAAATAAACAACACTAATGTTAATGACTTCTTAAATGTGTTGTGTCAACATTAACAAAAGAATCAATTCATTATGTCCAGGAGCGATCACAACAATCGATAGGCCACTATAAAACCATTTTCCAATCTGTCCAAGGACATTCTTGCCATAAACGTTGAATTGGTTTATAAAGTCAACATCTCAAATTGTCTAAACGGTTGACAATAATTTCCGTGACGTGAAACTTCCACTTGTACGCATTTCCTTGTCACGAGCCGCTTTTAATAATAAGTTTGTAGTCAATATCAATGGCTTACAATATCATTGCAGTTCTTCTTCATCTTGCTTTTCTTGAATTCAAAATCAATACGAATAAACGAGTACCAAATAACGAATAATGGTGCAATAACACTGATACGGCTTTATTTGGTGTAATAATGATACGTATACGTTCTCCAAGTCACTGCCATTTAAGCTGCATGGCGAAATCTTTGTTTATATGGTCAATATATCATAGTCCGCCACTGCTTTAAAAGAGCATTTGTTCCTAAAGAAATTTTTCATCATGTCACGTTCATTAAAATATTAATAGTACGTTAGGTATAGTGATTGCTGTTATTATAAGCTATAACAAGCCACTAATTGGGTTAAAAGTTTAAATATCGGTAAGATTTTTATATTTTAATAAGTCTTCGTTATCTAAGGCCGCAATTTTTATAATAAAAAGGATTAAAAATATATTATGAATTTACGAATTTATGTTATATTATTAAACGCGTTTATTTTTTTAAAGCTAACTTCAATATCATCAGTCTTCAGTGTAATTATTATCATAATCAATTTATAATGACGATTTCTTTACATGTTTATATATGAATGATCATTTATCATGTTGAACAATGTTACATTTTTATTCAGGATTCTTCTATGACAAAAGTTCAAATATAGCTTTTATCTGAAAATGGGAAAAGCTTTGTTACATTAAATACGTACCTTTAACGTTTGAAAATCATTAAGAATATGTAATCACTTTGTAAGAAGAATACCAATACGTTTATTTATCAATAATGAGTCAACATCATTATCAAACTTATAAATAACATTTATAAGTTAGAAACAATTTAAATTAAATACAACGCTGTTCTTCAAGCTTCTTATTCATCAAATAATCCTTAAATAAAAATGAAAAAATGCTTCACATATGCAATAATCATAATATGTATTTGTAACATAAATCATTAGAGTGATTTGCTAAGGATCATGCTACACTAAAGATGGCAGTAATGACCTATTAGCTTCTTCAATATAATCATCAACATACCAACAATAAAGGTTTAAATGATCATAACATCACACCCAATAGGTCTTTGTGTATTCTCTTATTGATATTTATGAACTTGGCTAGCACAAACATTCTTTTAAAATCAAATAATCTTATAGAATTAGTTTTATTATACGATAACATATCATTTTACGAAAAATTAAAGGAATACAAAAGGTAACATAAGCCGATACATTTTTCATTTTACAAACAGTAAACCATATCTTTCATATAACATGTCATCAATATTATTACTGTCATTGAAAAGTGACTGACAAATAGTGACTACTGGAAGAACCTTCTGAGTGAAATTCAATTTAATGATCACGATGCTGGTTTCTTCCAGCCAAAAATCTCTGATAGTGAATGTGCAGTCAAATCCTCTCCTTTTAAGCGCAATCACCGCTTATATGTAAATGATTTGCAAGTGCAGCACGCCAAACATTGAGCATCTGCAATACCGTGCTGGTACCGCATCCACTGGTTGGCTGGCCTCAATATGACCAATTGACGTCAATCTCATCCACCCTTGACTTCAGTATCATTCAAATGTCAGAATAGGTTACAGCGAGATTTCATCAATATACCAACTACTGTGGAATTGTGGATCAGTCGTGGTAACGAACACCAATTGAAACATCTGCCAATCAGGCATTTTATCTTAAAACAAGGTCAGTGTCCGATGAACTTTGGCATTATGAGCACACAATCAAGAACATATCTCATACTGTTTATTGCAAATCATTACCATGTATGGTTAACGTTGCTTTATGCCTGGATATTCATAAACGTTATGATAAAATCTATGAACTTAACTTCTGGTACTTTAGGTGCTGGGAGGGAATTGTATCACAGGTGAGGAGGTCTATGCTGTTTTAGAACTGATTCCTCATGAAATATTATACCATTATTTTGACATAAATAACGATAACATTTGCTAATTGTGGCTTTGTTCTATAAGTTATGTTCTGTACAATCAATAGTTGTACGATGAAGCAAAATTATTCTATCTTTAAGATTGAGATACTGGTCAATATTGCAGCCATTAAATAACATTCCAATAAATCAGCTTTACAAAAATACTGTGCCATTTATTCTGTATTTAGACCTTACATATATAAGGAATATCAAGATACATTGTTTATAAAAAGAGAAATGTTATATTTGTATTTTATATGTTTATTTCAAAACAACAAATTGGAAATCAGTAACAATCACATAAATCATTATAAACCATTAATAATTTTCTTCACATAATGAAGGGAATAAACCAATAATAACATAAATAATACCTATTTAATTCCACTTATTAAGGAAGTTCCTTCACAAATGACAAAAACTCATGAGAGAAGTAATTGATCAAATCAAATGATCACTTTAACGTTTTCGCTGCAATTTGATGGGGATTATCGAACGAATCGCTCAATAAAGATGCTTAATCATTGCCCGTTATGCTGCTAGTTGCTGTCAGTAGGAAATTGCAATAATAGTAGAGTTGCGTATAAAGGCAATCTCCCGTGTAGTTCATTATTTAAAAATTACAAAGTAAATCATCCGAATATTGTTTGCAAGTCATATGCACCAAGTCGCTTTATGTGATTGCCTACCTTGCTCACCGTTGCTGCCATGCCAAAACTATAACTGTGCAGCACAGAAGCTGACTTCATCAGGAACATGATAACACTCAAATGATAACGTTTTGCCTTTTTCCTGTCACCAACTTGTTGTCAAATCATCACGAAACTGTACGTTTCATGATCGTGTCAATTGTCGCTTCAATAAGGGAAGAGGATATGTCCGAACAAAACATCTTCCGAGAGAAATGTCTTGTCAAACTGACGTCTGCCGTTGGCAGGAGCTTGAATGGGAAAATACCTGTGTGTGTGTGTGTGCAGTGATCACTTTGTCAAATGTGAGTTAATACATTATTTATGTGGCTTATTATTACATTATTCAGGTGTTGAAAATACACTTATGTGGCTGTTTGTGTAACGTACCAGTTTCCAAACTTTGTAAAGTCAAAGTATGTCTGTAAGACGAGGTAGTTGCTGATATCTGATAGCCTCCGATGGCAGGCAAATCTCTCAATTCAGTTGAAAATCGGTCCTCCTCAGAACGTAAGGATCACGTCCAACATATGTTTCTTTTCTGTTTATATATTTCTTGTAATAGCGTCTGAAAGTTGTACAGTACGGTCTTTCCTCCATCTCGTCCATTGCGCTCTTCACCCCCGCCCTCCATCTGCGGCCCACGCGTCGTCAACAGCAATCACTGTGACTGCAAACCACCTATTATTTTTCATTTGCTGCGCCTGTGGTGTTTGTAGATCGATCCGCAACGTTCATTCCGGCTCTGCTTGTTCGCGACCTACGTTGATCTGGGATCGGGTCTTGATAGGTTGCCCTTTTTTAGAAATCTGGCTCTTTGTTTGTGATTTAGGCCTGTCCACAAGCTACTGCGTTTTTCGTTTAAAACCGGAGAATTAAAACGGAATTGAATCATCAGTTCCCACACCAGCGTTTATCTGCGCTTTAGAAATGATCTCCGTCCACATTAAAACTACTGAAAACGCGATCACGTGACCATTCACCAACACTGGGCATGCGCGTGCCGGTGTAAACAGTGGTCGGCGAATCAGAGGAAGGATGCGTCATGACTGGATCACACCCAATCATAGAGCCGAGCGTCAGCCTCCTGGGTGCAGCCGCGTTTCTCAGAAGTCCTCCGGTTTGGTCTCATCTACACCAAAACGCCCCTCTGGAGATTCAGAACGCAAAACGAGAGCTGCAGCGTTTCTAAACTTCTTCGTTTTAGGTCTTCGTTTTCATGTTTTTAGCTCCTGCGAGGAGGAAGTGCAAAGCGTGGTAATAGGTATTTCGTTTTTAAAACGAAAACGCAGTAGTGTGGACGGGGCCTTAGGTGCGTCCCTAACTAATCCGGATAGATTTGAAAACGGGGTTTTCGTTTAAAAACGCTCTCGTCCACACTAGCGTTTTCAGGCGTTTTCCGACGTTTCAGTGTGGATGAGAAACTTCTAAATTCACTTTACTGCGCATGCGTGAAACTTCACAAAAGCTCACTGAGATGATACAGATGGGAAAATAAATAATAATGTTATCGCACAATAACAGGATAATTTTATTTAGCAAAATATCTCACCATCACGGATGCGTCCAGGTCGCATTCAGTCACCATATGTTTGGTCTAAAACGCAACTGCTCTCCTGTTTTGCCGCAGGACAGCAAATGTGAGTAGGCTACATTATCTGTCATCTTTGCAGTACTGTGCTATGAAGAATAGCACATATTAAGTACATAGAAAGTAACATATTTTAGCAATAGTGTAAAAATGAATAACACATAACAGGCACAATACCGATAAACATGAATATCTATTGGTACTACATGGATCACATGACTAAACTTACGTCATCGTTTTGAAATACCTCCGGTTTCACTGTCCACACTACAACGCGAAAACGGCGTTTTCAAATTTATCCACTTTGGAGAGCGTTTTCCAAACGATACGTTTTTGTTGACTTAAAACGGCGTCTCAGTGTGGACGGAAGGCCAAAACGGAGAGAAAAATATACGTTTTCAAACGAAAACGTATTAGTGTGGACGGGGCCTTAATCACTTTTTCTTATCATCAGGCTTCCAGACCAGTTGAGGGTTACATGGCCTGAGGGAAACGCTTGGGCTGAGAAAGATGCTCGTCCAGCTGGACACCCATGGTAAAACAAACTCAGCACACATACAAACACTTTGCAGTGCTATAACTTACATTATATAGATTAACCACATGTAATGACCTTTACTTCATAACTCAAGTATAACTCAAAATATACTCTCACAAGCTCATGCCCTTATCTTTTTACCAACAGCACTAAGTTTTTAGAATACATCTGTTCTTGTCCAGGTCCAATTAAAGTGGAGATATTGAACAAAAATGGAGAATCGATGTCTGACTGCTGTGGCGGCAATTCTCAAGAAACTGAAAGTTGAACTGAAAGTCATTTGGCACTGGTAAGTCACATTTATCTATTTTTTATAATTGTTTGGAAACTGCAGGAAAGTAATAGAGAGCCGATACATGATCTCCATCTGCTGTTAGGTCGGCTGACCGAGCAGGTGGAGCAGGCACATGTTGATGAAGACCAGAGCAATGGGTAGAGATTCATTCATTCAGTAAAAATGGATTTACAGAAATGGAGCAAGCGATACGTATTTGTGATGATTATCAGGGCCAGTATGGAAAAGCTGAATAAAGACACAAAAGCTGTGTCAAAATTTAAGTTTTCACAGTTAGAAGCTTATCTCTACCGTGAACAAGATTATGTTATCATCAATCAGTATTCAATTGAAATCACCCCTAAAAATCCCATTATTTAAATAAAGCTGTTTAAACTTTAGGACCATATGTAACAAAATTAGGACAGTCTGTATTTGGAGCATATATACACAATGCTCCAAATACTTAATCCTCAATCCTGCATTCAGCTTCTTCTAGGCGAGTTTTGGTGCCAATAATTTTCAGTGATGGCAGTGAACAAATTCTGAAGACAAGATAGTTATCCAAGTTAGGAATTCTATCTAGATGAATAGTGACACAGTTGATGCACAATCCATTGACCTTAATTTCTAAAAAATCAGCGACAAATCCGTGGGCGAATCGGCTAAGTTAGGATTAGCCAACGGCGCACAGATGAGTAGTCTTCTTGTCCTTCTCTTTAGCCTTTTGCGTACGAGCCGAGACAAAATAGGAAAAATCTTTGTCAAAAGGTGTATCTCTGACATAATTATAATTCTATTGAGAATTCTAGAATAAGAGAATGTAAATTATTGGAAGTTTGAGCAGAGAATTCAAGCTGTCATTTCTCTTGGGTTACGTGATATCTTATAGTGAAAGTAATTTCTTAATTTTTGTCACAAGTCAATGCATTTAAAGGGATAGTCCACCGTTTTTTCATATTAAACTGTTATTCAGTCCCTGTAAAGCTGTTTTGCGTCACCATGTGCACGCGGATTTCCCACCCATAACGCTCGTCTAAACGCAAAATAAAAAGTGATAACGCATCGCCACTTTTGCATTTTCTCTTCAGAATCGTTTCCGTGTAAACATAGCCTAAGTATGCCTAGTAAGATCTTGATTATCGGGTCAGGTGTGTTTAATTGGTGTTGGAGCTAAACTTTGCAAGACAGTGGCCCTCCAAATAGGATTGGACACCCCTGTCATAGTCTCATAGCGCACTTCCAGAATGCCGTTTAATTGATCACTCAAAAGCACATGAATTATTTTTTTAAGGACTGCATTATTAGAGATCTGTGTAAACACATAACTATGTAAACTCAATGAAATGTATTTTTTTTTTTTGTTCTTTTGTAATGTTCATGTAGAATATGCTAGTGAAATACATTTTTTCTTCCTTTAGCTCCGAAAGGAGATGTCGAGACTAACACTTACACTGGAGTGCATTCATCCAAATGGGAATACTGGTTCAAGACCATGGGTAAAATTCAATGAATCATCATATGTTCTGTCATGTGACTTTTTGTACTCCTCTAAATTTATGACCATGTGCATGCTATTGTATTTTTACTAAGAAAGATTAATAAATATATTCTTCAATGTCAGTTTATATTAGTTAATGCATTATGGGAGTGTTTTCTCTTCCAGAGAATCTCAGTAAGCTTGGGATGTACACACTGCATCTGCAGACTATTCTTAATGACAACCAATCTGATGAATGGGCTGGAAGAAACTACCCAATTACACCCTCAATTTCTCAATTAAAGGTAAAACACACATTGGCTGGCTGGGTTTACACTTGGTTTTAAGATCGGTTCTGTTTTTTTTTTTTTTTTTTTTTTTTTAGCATAATCATTATGAACTGTCATTTTATGGAAAAATAGCTGTTCTAAAAATATTTAATGACAACTCAAATTTGTTAATTATGTGATTTTAATCAATCTTAAATTTTTTATCATCATTTAAGTAGCTAAATTATAAAATATTCTGTTACACAAGTGAAGCATGATTATTGTATTTCACAACAATATAAAATCATAAAAAAAACATTTTTGTTTTCGAATAATAAAATAAACATGAACTGAAACAAATTATATTTAAAAAAGACTTAAACTAATTTTTTTCCCCAGTTAGTTTTCAAGGAAACATTTTATTTTTCATTTGAAGTTAATGTACTGAAATAAACTCAACCTGAAGGAATATTTTATAAAAAACTATATAGACATTTTTATATATATTTTGAATGATAATTACATTATAATACATATTATAGTTTTTAAATTATAAATACAATAACACTGGAATGAAGTAAAAATAAAAATAATTCCTGTGAGATTCAATGATAAATCTTTGTCTCTTGTCTCTGTGTTTCTCCAACAGAAGGTGAAGCAGTATCTTTTAAGCTAAGCATGGTTTCTTCTCCTGTCCATGTGGGAGTTCCCTTCAATATTCCTCTGAGACTTTAAGGATGAGTTTGATTATCCCACTCAGCCACCCTGTAACATTGAACCCCAGCTGGAATGTGGGTAGGTCAAAGTAGATGCACACATGCTAGAGTACATACATTAGAAATGTCCTTGTAACAGAAGTTCATAGTTCAGGGAAAGAGGAGATGGGAACAAATGATCAATGGAACTTGAATTCACAAGATAATAGGTGTGTAACGATGATGATGTTTGATGCTTGATGATGACCAGAACCAAAAGAAAAGAGCATATCACACCAATTTTAAAATCTCTACACTGGTGATCTATAGAATTGATTTTTTAAATTATTACTTTTTTATACTTTTCTTGTTTTTAATTTAGCTGCTATGTGGTCTGTCTTTGGGACCGTCTTCCTGTAGACATTAAGACCTCTCTCACTATCTCCATTTTTAAATCCAGACTAAAAACAAAACTCTTCTACGATGCCTTCTGCTAAGATGAAATTTAATTGGAACGGTCATTTGGCTGTCTGTGAACATAGGGCTGTGCGATATAGCTAAAAAAATTATCACATTATAATGTTTCATATCAATCGGTAGCGAATAATTATTGAAATTTTTTATAACCTTTTCTTTTTAAGGCAAACAACAAATTATATTGGTTTAAGCAGTCAAAAAACTTCTTTATGTCTTATATTAACATAAAAAAGTACCGTATTTTCCGCACTGTAAGGCACACTTAAAAGCCTTTAATCTTGTCAAAAAACAACAGTGAGCCTTATAATCCAGAGCGCCTTACATATGGATCAATTAATTAACAACGCTCGCAGTTATTGAATTTGCCCTCAAACTCGGTCTCGTGTCCATTTTATGCCCGCTTTGTCACACGGCCAGTCCCGCTCACGAACGCTCACTCTTAAAGAGCCCCTATCATAGCGTTTGAAATGGTCCTATTTTTGTTTTAGGAGTTCCCAAAAACAGTTTAACATGCATGCAAGGATAAACACTAGGGATGGGCATTCGATTAAATTTTTTTCAGTCGATCGTCGGAAGAATTAACGATTCAACTATCGATTAATCATAAATATTTTTAAATTCAAATGTATTATTTATTTAACTTTTTATAAATTAAAAATGTAATGAAAATACTAATATACAGCGTGTTTTCCTCGATTAGATCTTTATTACAAGTTGATCAACTTTAAACTGGGCGTTCAGTTAGGCTAAAATTGAAGATATGGGCAGCGGTGCTCTAATAACAGTTAACTTACTAACCAACGCAACTGAACCTGCAGCTGCGAGTTGGCATTTGTGAGACCTTCGTTTGTTCCAAAATAATAATAATAATAACTTAACCAAAAACTTAATAACATTTAGATCTGACAGCAGGTTTTGTCAAAATGTAACTCAATCAAGGCACAGAGTCGAGAAAGGGTGAGAGAGATTAGCTTACCGGCTAGGCTACTTATAGCTTCATAAAAAATAACTCGCATACAACTTCTGCTCCAGTCTACTGATTTTTGTTGAGAAAGATAAGCATGTTGATGACATGATCGGGGGTCAGACGCAACCTGCAACCTGCATGGTGACCGTCAAGCCTTGTTTACACTTTCGCCTGGCACTTCAGCGCATGAGCGCGAGTCTGCAGACTGCGCGCGCACCTCCCTCGTGCGGACGCGTCGAGTGTAGACAAATGCTTCAGTCCAGCCGCTGAAAACACCGCTCTGATGAGGGGACTGACGTTGCCGCCGGATGCACAGGTACCTCCGCGCTAACATGACACAGCCCGGGGAACATGTTCACTTTCCACTCACACTAAGCAACGCAGCAGCAGTAGTTTAATGATAATCGATAACAAATTAACGTGATCTACTAAATTCTTAATGATCAATAATGGATCGTCGATTAATCATGCCCATCCCTAATAAACACTTTATTTGTCTTATAATATGCATTTATTTTTAACTGATTTGCTCACCGACTCCCAAATGATTCGTGACAACGACTAATTTTTCCAAACCACTCCTTTGCGTGATGCTAATCGGCGGTGATTGGTCAGATGACAGACCCAGTCAGTTATTGATGGTTAGCATAACACATAAACCTATCTGATAAAGCACTGCAGTACTACAAGACGCTCTATTCTTTATGACAACTCCAATAACAGCGACAAACATTTCACATATTTAAAAAAAAATGACATTGGAGACCTAGAAGCTGCGCTGAGCGTAACTTACACACACACGCACACATGTACTTATTGCGCCTTCCCTCCTTGCCGCCCCGATGCTACAAAACCGTTCAAAATTCATAAAAGCAACAATTAATAATAATACTTACAGGTTGTGATTCATAGGAGGAAGCTGATCCATATACACTGGGTAAGTAAGTTACTGAGCCCTCTTTCAGGAACAACCGCTTGCGAATCCACATTTGAATTCATTTATGTTTTTGAACGATTCTTTATTAAAATGATGAGATCACAATCGGGCTATACTGTTGTGGTATCGTTGCAAATATGAACTCTAACCACCGCGCCAGCTGTTGATGTCAGCCAGCCGCCGCACATGAATACTCATATGAGTCAGGCTGCGAATGTAAGTTATGTGCCCGCCCCAGCGTGCTCACACTTACTAAATAAACGCCTCTGACGCCGCGCACTCGCTACATTCCCTTTAGCACATCTAACGTTAGTGGATGCATAACGCAAACCCAGTCAAACGTGTGACTGCAGTATCTTATACGCCTTATAATCCGGTGCGCCCTATATATGAAAAATGTTCTAAAATAGGTAATTCATTGAAGGTGCGCCTTATAATCCGGTATGCCTTAAAGTGCGGAAAATACGGTAAGTGTTAAAGAAACTCTTGAACTTAAATAAAATGTTACAAAATGTGCGCAATGTAAAAGTGTAACGTAGAACAATCAAGGTAATCTTTGAGGTAGGTCAACATCTGTAGTAAGTAGGGGTGTAACGGTTCACAAGATACGTTTTCCTAAATCTTGAAAATTTTAGTTATAAACAAATAATGTTTTGATCATCACATTAAAAATACCATTAAAATATGATAATATTTGAGTTTTTAAGTGCTGTAAAAAGATGTGTGATATACTATGAAAGCATTTTATTATTCCTGCAAAACTTCCATGGTTACAGTTAGTATTACTTCATTAAATCCATGGTGAATGTTGCTGATCTGTGGACTTAAAGCCTATAACTAGTTCATTCAAGGCACAATGTTTCTTTATGTTTCCAAGTTAGCGCTATTTAATCCGTTAATAATGGAAAATTTGAATGCTTTTCTCTAGATCACACAGCGATGTTCAAATGCTTCCTTTACTGGATATCTGACGCTGTGTTGTAACAGTGTTGTTTGTTTAAGATCGGCTCACGCTGCATTGGTCCAAAGCGATAAACGGTCTGTGAAGCACAAAATAATGAGTAGCGCAGTTTTCGTTACGCTTTCATTACGTTTGCCATTTGATGTTCGGCAACGTTGTGGTGGTTGCTCCATCTTTAACTTTGCAGTCCACTAATGAATGACAGTCGAATGGGACGCACCTTCAGTCAACACGATGTGGAGAAGACGTGATATTGGAGCTGGCCCTGAAGATTACGGCAGTGCACGCACATTTTAATTAAAATATCGAACGCTATATTGAAGATTTTTTATACCGTTACTGACAATGGTGTACCATCGACCAGCCCTATGTGAACATGTCAAATTAACGTTCGGAGACTTTAGATTTTACGATCAGAGGATTCTTTTAGAATTTGCTAAATTTGCCAAAATCGCACAGTGTGTACTCTGCTTAAATTCTGTGTTTTTTTTTTTTCTCTTTAGTTCACTGAAGTTGAGCTATGAAGGGATTGCATTTGGGACCACTTCTGTCATTAAAAATGTGAGGGTCATGGGAAAGATCAGCCGTCAAAGCAAGGTTAGTAGTGTTTTATATCATTTTATCATTCAGGGCAAAGTTTACTCTTAAATATTCATGACCAATTCGGCACTGAAACATTTGACTCAACCAATATTATCTTTTTGTATGAAGTGTATTAGTTAAAGTGAGTTTGCTGATTTTCAGCCTGCATTGTAACATTTGCAATATTGGTTGTATATGTTGTAGGGCTGTGCAAAAGTTAATTGCGATTAATTCGCATCCAAAATAAAAGTCTGTGCTTCCATAATATATTTGTGTGTGTGTATATAATTATTTTGTATATATAAAAACCTATGCATGCATGTATATATTTAAGAATTATTTGCGCTTAAATTCTGTATATATATATAAAAATACATAATCTATATTATATAAATATTTTATATATGAATAACACATTTTCTTAAATATATACATGCATGCGTGTGTATTTATATATACAAAATAATTATAGACAGCACACACAAATATATTATGCAAGCACAGACTTTTATTTTGGATGCGATTTATCGCAATTAATTTTTGCACAGCCCTAATATGTTGCAATGTTGAGTAGCATTTCCAGACAGCTCTGTTCCAGCTTAACACTTGTATATTAGGCCGCTGTCACTGTCAAGTAGCCTAAGCCATAAGTGACAATGTTTACGAGGATACTCACCAAGACGTGACAGTTAAAATAGCCATTTATGTTAAGTTATTATCCTATTGTGTCATGTTAACTGTGTATTTGAAGAGGCTTGTAAGAGAAAGGAATGTTCTCACATGGTGACTTGCTATGGTTAACGTATGGTATGGACGTATGGTAAGCTGAGGCCTTTATTATAAATGGGTTGGGCCTAAACAGACTTGAGTCACAGCAAAAAAATGGTAAAAAGTAGTGGGATGTATGAAATGTACTGATGCGCCTTGGGGTAGTGCTTATGGATACAATATAAAAGAGAAGACAGACTCTATAGTTGCTCTCCAGACTGGTCAAGAATGTATTCATGTACATATATAATGAGCAGATTATTGCTAAACGGATGTATGAAGGGGGTTTGGAGAACACCGTTGTGAAGAAATGTGCGGTTCTTTACCACGTTGCCTCAGTTCAGTTGCTTCCTAGCATTTGTGTTAAAGGGTTAATTCACTCACCTCATGTTGTTTCAACCCGTAAGACCTTCGCTCATTCTTCGGAACCAAATAAAGATATTTTTGATGAAATCTGCGAGCTGGATCACTCCTGCATACTAGCTCCATAGGCTTCTTGAGGGATAGAAACTTGACAGCCTCAAAATTATTAAAGGCATCATTAAAATAGTCCAAGTGGCTCAATTTTAACTTTATCAAGTGACGAGAACACTTTTTGTGCGCAAAAAACAAACAAAAATAATGACTATTTCAACTATTCACTTCCTTCTCTATGAGCCTCTAGTCAGTTAACGTAGTGTGAGAGCGTAGAGCTACGTCACACATAGGCTCACTATTGGCCGATGCTCAGTCGTGTGTGATGCGTGTGACGTACAAAAACAGAAGCTTACGCTATTAAACTAGTAACCTGACTCGAGGCAGAGAGAGAAGTAAAAGAATAGTTGAAATAAAGTCTTTATTTTTGTTGGGTTTTTTTGTGCACAAAGTGTTCTTGTCGTTTGATATACTTAGATTGAGCCACTGTAGTCACTTGGACTATTTTAACGATGTCTTTAATAACTTTTCGAAGCCAGCAAGTTTCAATTCCTCAAGAAGCCTATGGACTAGTTTGCAGGATCCAGCTCTCAGATTAAATAAAAAATATCTTAATTTGTGTTCCGAAGATGGACGAAGGTCTTACGGGGTTGGAACAACATGAGGGTGAGTAAATTCTAACAGAATTTAACAGAATTTAAATTTTTGGGTGAACCAACTCTTTAAACAAGAACAAATGTTTCTAACTTGATGTACATGAAGTTGGACCTACAATAAAAACTATTTTGACAGTATGCAAACCAGCTCTTCTGTGGAAGTTTCACAGTACAAATTCAATTCAGCGTATTAGTATGATTTCTGAAGGATCAATGGAGACTGCAGAGTTGGAGTAATGATGCTGAAATTACAGCTTGGCATCACAGGAGTAAATTAAATGCTATATTAAAATCGAAAACTTTGTTTAAATTGTAATATTTCATAGTATTACTGTTTTTATTGTATTTTTGATCAAATAAATGCAGCCTTCTCTTTCAAAAACATTCAGAAATCAATATGGGCTGCATAAAAGAATGTGATCGAAAACGATTTTACAGTTACACCAGACTATCTTCGCTTTAGTACTTTAAAAATGTTTTTTTTAGCCTCAAACCCAGATACTGAGAGGGTGTTATCACACAAAGACAAGTGGAATCTTTAATAACAGTAATGATATTTGCAGTGACACTACAAGCACAGATCTTGGATTTGCATGTGATATTTGTGTGTTGTTAACAGATGTACACAGTGAAGGTGCATATCCCAGGACTGAAGGAGAACAACCAGTCTCTTCAAATTCTTCTGCAACCCGGTATGACTGAAAAAAACACAAAAAGACAGCAAGAGAAAGAAGACCTGTAAATCAGAATGTAAAATCCAGGTGAAATGTATCTTCCAGGCCCGCCGCACACTCTGGTAGTGTTTCCGGAGGAAGGTGTGCTCTCTGTCGAGAATAGGACTCCAGCGATCTTAAAAGTGGAAGTTCACGATGAGTACCAAAATATCACCACTCATCCTAAACTCGTGGTCCGCTGCCAGGTAGAACTCATGAACAAACATAAAATAAATTATACTATCAAATTAATACACACTCATGCTAATTATAGCTAAAAGCCACCAAAGCGTTTTTAGCCCGCTGAAGTCCAGAGACGCTCTGCTGAAGAAGCCGAGCTTTGGGCGCTTGAGAGCGTTTTGGCAGCGCAGCGTTTTTTCCGTCGAGACTTTTCCGTTGCTATGATACAGAATATCCACAGCACAGTTTGAATGTTGTGACAATTAGTCAGTGTGGTATTAGTCCCACCCCTCCTCCATTGTGATTGGACGGCTGGGTAAAAAGTGACAGTGATGAGCGCTGCGTTTTATCCAAAGTTGAACACTTTTCAACTCTCGGCAAATAGTAAAAAACGCTGGGCGCTCGGCGCTTCAGCGTGAAAAAAACGCTCAGCACCTCGTTACGCTCATGGCATTTCGAAAATGCGGCGCTCCCATTGAAAACAATTGAAAACATATGCCAGGTGCGTGGAAAAACGCTTTGGTGGATACATGGCCTTAGGAAAACAAACAGGATGATTTTGGTGATCTGTTATTTGAGCTAAATGCATAATCACTAGGTGGAGATAGTGAAGTGACAGACAGGAAACAAGGAGCTGGCTTAAGTTCAGGAAGTAGTGCAGCTGTGCATAAAGCCCATTAGTAGGGGCAGTGGTTTGTACTGCGGGATGCAGTTCTAAAGAACAATAAGATCTCTTAAAAGTACTGTTTTTCTATCATATCTGGAATTTTTCTGGGCATTTGTGTTCATTTTGGTGACATTTTGACACAATTCCCTTTAATTTCTGACCATTTCAAACAAGATTGCATGAGTGTTTGAATCGAGATTGTGATCTTTTAACGATAAATCAAGCAGCTTTAATGACTGGTTAAATAAACTTTGTTACGCTTCCTTTTACCTAGAAAGTACTGGCTAATATAAGGAACAGGGGTAGGTTTAGGGGTAGGTTCAGGGTTAGTACTAGTTATTACCCAGTAATTGTTGTTACTAAAATCAGTACATAGTATTTACATGGGTAACTGGACTGTAAAAGGAAGCGTTACAATAAACCTTTTTAAACTAAAATTTTGTTAAATTGATTACATTACATTGAATCAGAGTTAATTTGGCACAGGATTAAAGTTCATCTTCTGATTGGTGCACTGTGTGTTTGTAGTTGCTGGGAGCCCCTGATCTGCCGACGGATGTGTTGGACTGCAGTAACACTGGCTCTGGACTCATGCTGACCAAACCGCTAATGCTGAAGACCGTAAACACTGAACAAATCCTTACTGCTAAATTCAACATTCCTGTAAGTTGCTGTACTACAGATACACAATATGTGACCCTGAATCACAAAACCAGTCACTTGGGTCAATTTTTTGTAATTGAGATTTATACATAATCTGAAACCAAAAGAAATAATCTTTCCATTGATTTATAGAGGTGGAAATTGGCAACAATGTGACGATTTCAATAGTATCGCCATATTTGGGCCACGATTCAATATTATTTCTATTCTCAATATATTGCGATACAAGCAATATATTACGATTCATGTTCCCCTATTATTCAAAGACATCATAAAAAATTAGCAAAATATGACTGCTCAACTTACTTTAATTAAATGTCACATCTGTAAACATTATCTTCTACACATTAACTGAAGTGCAAAAACTTGTTCTTTAAAATTCAGGACACATGACAGGACGTAATTATTCTCTGAAGAGGAGACCTCTCACATGAATGTTGAGCTCCATGCTTGCTACTATAGTCGGTGTTGCGTGTTTAGTCGTAACGCCGGTTTCATCACTTGCCCACTGCGGCAATGCAAGAACAAAGTTTTTTTTTTACGCAATTACGCATTATCCATTCAATCCTGCCTGTATCACACACACGCACACACAACCCACAGAACAAACTTTTCTTTTAACGCAATTACGCAGTATTCATTCAATCCTGCCTGTATTACACACAGAACAGACACGCGTCAGTATGGAGTTCTCTTTTGGTCTTGAACAAATCATTACACACACAAATTATGGCAAAATGTCAGTTTTGTCAAATGTCCTCATAAGAGCTGTCTAAAATGAGTCAAATAAAGTCTTAAATTAACATTTGTGAGTTTGGGACGCGTGTCAGATCGCGTCTCTCTCCCACATTGCACATCATTAACGTGGAGCCTACAGCTTACGCCCAACGGCTGTCCGAATTCGCTCACTCGTTCTCATTCACTCCTTCAAGTGAACAGTATTAGTTGACTAACTTAGGGAATAAGCCTAACTTAGTGAACGATTGTTTAGGGGGCGATTTCGGATTCAACCTATGTTCTCAAGCAGTGAATGATAGAGAAACCAATGAAGAAAACCGGAAAGTAAAAGGGATCATTTTATAATTAAATATGCAAAAAAGATACTTGGCACCTGTTTATCGATACATTATTGCCACAGAAAATATTGCGACACTATGCTGTATCTTTTTTTTTTTTTTCAACCCTATTGATTTATGGACTAGGACAACCCGCAACATAAATTAATGTGCGCTCACTCACAAAGATAATGTTCAAACAAATATAAATTTGTTTACAAAAATATAGTGTATTTTTGGTGTAATTAGTGTAAATCAGTGTAAATCCTCATCCTTAAACAAAATAAATCACATTAAAAGAAAAATGCAACGCAACTTCCCTACATCCTTAACCCAAAACAAAGAATAAACATAAATGCAAAAGAAAGGGCATCACACTCCTTATTTCCCCTAAATTGAGTATTTACTAATAATATTTACATGATATAATTGAAGACTAAAGTTATTCAAAACAACCTAAGAGTTATAAATAGAATGAACTAAAGCAAGTTTCACACGTTCTGGGCCGTCAAGTTTCGATCCTTAGGAGCCTATGTAGCAGTGATCAACCTCTCAAATTTAATTAAAAAAATATCTTCATTTGTGTTCTGACGATGAACAAAGGTCTTCAAAATTTTCATTTTTGGTGAACTAACCCTTTAAAGCTACTAAAGTCATTCACTCAATACCAGTGAGCGATTTTCCTCTTTTCTTTTTGTTGAATTAACATTTAAGCACTAAAAAGGCAGGAGGCTGATTAGGCCACTGCCACTTTAAGACCGAAGCCCAAATCCAATATACTGTTACACATTCTTTTTTTTTTTCTCTCAGCTGTTTATGTTCAACTTAAGATAACCGACTGGGTTTACGTGAATACTTACCAAGCTCTGCATTTTGACATCGTGCAACCCAAGCTCATGATTCACTTTGCTTATCCATGTTCCACTTGCCCTTGAGGAACAGCACAAGTACTCTTATGCATTTAATAATAAGCATGTCCTATTTAGGGTTGCACAATTCTGGGAATATTCAAAGATGGAAACTTTCCATGGGAATTTAAGGGAACTAACAGGAATTTATGGGAATAAACGGGAATAAAGTGGGAATTTTCAAAGTTGAGGGTTGATTCTTCATAGGGAACTTAAATATATTTGAGGGAAGTATATTTTAGAATAACCTTGACTAAAACAAACAGATGCCATTCGAATACACTTGAATATCCATGCCATTCCTCAATCACAATCCGATGAGTGAAGTAGGATGACGACGAGTGACTTCGGCGCTCGTTTAACTGAGAGAGTGAAAGCCCCGGTCGCGCGCACACACTCTCGCGGTCTTCAAACTGTCTTGCTCTCTCTCCCTCCTTCGCGGCTCGCGCATATCAATGAATTGAGTTGACTGAATATCTTTGAGAATACATGACGGTAAAAGGTCGGTAGACCAAAGTTTTTTTCTTTCTTCTGAACTACCACTGGTTGTGAAGTGTGCTAAAATAACGTCGCCTTATCATCTCTGAAAAGCTGAAAAGCGCTCCACACATTCAGATGACATAAACCACACTTTCAATTAAAAATAAAAATCTATCCGTTAATGACA
Organism: Hybognathus amarus; assembly: GCA_030378365.1. Classification (NCBI taxonomy): domain Eukaryota; kingdom Metazoa; phylum Chordata; class Actinopteri; order Cypriniformes; family Leuciscidae; genus Hybognathus; species Hybognathus amarus. The sequence goes on from JAQIUQ010000524.1 coordinate 22,166, forward strand.
TGTCCGATTCGCGAACTAATGACTCCTTTGAACCAATTCACTTTAATGAATGGTTAAAACAACTGATCTATCCAACACTGAACTCGAGACATAAAACGGAAACACTTTACAATAAGGTTCCATTTATTAAAGTCTTGTTAACTACATTAGTTAACATTCTATTAATATTAGTTTCTATGCGGATTTACTTCATGACAAAATCACCCCAGTCATTCTAGAATGATTCACTTCTTTCCAAATAGAGCTATTCAAGTCATCTGGAGAAATTGTTTTTATATCGCAATATATATCATGGAAAAATAAAATATCGCAATGCCATTTTTTACCAATATCGTACAGCCCTAATTCATCTAGTAGCAATGATAAGTTAGATACTAGATAAGCTATCTGTTTTTCTCTGCCTCCTGCAATATGTTTTCAAGATCATTCCAGTTGTTTAGCTAGTCTTACTATTTATGTATCTGTTCATGCCATTGCATTAGTATTCTTATTTCTTACAAGCTCTTGCATTGCATTAGTATTCTTACAAGCTTATTTTACAGAAAAATGCCACGTGCACCATCCGATGTTCTAATATGGAATATTTCCAAAATTCCCAAGCTTAACTTCCCATGGAAATTTATCCGAAATTTACCAGAAACTTTCCGCCCTTTGCAACCCTAGTCCTATTTTATGAAACTCACCTTATATGATTTTACTGATTTGCACATTAAGTTTGGGCTTTTAAGGAGGAGCGGAACAGAGCACAGTATTCGTTTTATTCTCGACTGTCATATTTTTATTTGTTGGAAGCTAAAATTGAATCTAATTTTCAATTAATCACAGAGCTCTATTATAAACATCATGTGATAATGATGCTTGCCCCTTTTTGTCAGTTGAAAAAGAATTTGACAATTTGACACATGAATACTGTAATTGTTCAAAATAAGTTTTCAACTTAATTGGTTTGCTTACAGTAAAGTATATTAACTGTTTAATCTGCTTAAACCGTTTCTCTTGATATCCACATGATTATATTTATATGCACCTAGAACCATAAAACCGTGGCGTGTGTGGTACGTCAACTGCGTGTCTTGCCCAGCACACAAATATCTCGTTTGGAGGTCTACAGACAGGAAGAGGGCTCTGATGATGTCATGGTGCTGCAAAATTTAGAACGCAATTGATTGGACGGCAGGAGACACACTAGGAAACCTGCACTTCAGACTGTATGATGAGGGCAATAGACTGGTTCCTCTTCTGCCAAAAATCACCAGCAAGATTAAGGTTTGAGTTTGATTATATATGTGATTTGTTTTTGTATTTTGTTTCCTTCAGACTGGAGACTGGATCTGTTTGCACTAACATACTATTGCACTCAGTAGTGTGTAGATGTTTGTGTCTTTGTGATGTCTTGCAGGTGAATTGGACCTGCAAAGTTAAACGCAGAAGAACTTTCTCAAGGAAAACTGCCGGATTTATGTGTTCCAACTCAAGCTCAGAAAGAGCATTACTGCGATGTGTCTTTCCACGACCAGCACTCGGTCAACATGTCTTTTTTAATTGTGTAAGCTACACTCATGTGATGTTTATGTCTGTTTTTCATTATATACCTAAATATACTTGCAGAAGCATATCTCTATACTGTGTGTGTCTCTCCAAAGGCCTCGTCCAGATGAGCCTGAGCGTTGTGCGGGTCAAACCTTGTAGAGTCATCTGTCAAAATGGGCGAAATTCTGTCAGGAAACATATGTAAGTACCATCTATAGGGCATTAAAAAAAATTGTTGGGCCTGTAGTCAACCAAAGAAATCCTTGAGTCGAACCAAGGTCTTGTCCTGCGCAACGATTAGTCAACCAAAAAAAAAAACAGATGTTTTGATTGAACATTTTTTAAACAATTGTCATAGAGCATTTATAAAACAACAACGAAAAAACATCAAAAATAAATAAAACTATAATAATAATACAATTCTTTGAAAATTAAGTTATTTTTTTAACTGCAAGTGAGGAACTCTGTCCTTGGTCTAGTGACGGTCACAATCGGCGCACCTGATCACACCACACGCTGACAAAATAATATAACTGCTATCTGCCACATAATGAAAATTCCTTACAAAAGCTCTCGTTACAGGCTTTATTCTTCTTTACTTACAAAGCTATGGGTTAACTTTTGTCCAGCCGATCTGTTAGGCGTTTTAAAACAACAGACAAAATAGACTAAAAAACAATCTGAAACTAGGCTCTGTTGTAAGATAGCATATAAGTTTAATTTCGTTTTGTTACATTATTTAGGCTACTTTCAAATGAGTCAAGTGTACAAATAAAAACCTATTAAGAAAACAATCTATTGAGTCAGTATGTTAAAGCCGTTAAAAGAGCTGCTCACGTCTTTTGCGCATCTCTAGTTCCAATTTCAATAGGCACGCGATGTGCCGCGCTCATAATGGAGCAACGCACTCGCCACTCGCCGCCTACCTCCACAAAAATGTAGCCAGACAAAAGATTTAGATTTCTTGGACATTCTGTCGACTGAAGTAGCTTGAACTGAATGAATACAGCAAAACTACCTACCGGTCCATCCCTTATTGAGCGCTGAGCAGCAGCGCAGCCTGTAGGTGCGGTTCCCGAGTGTGTTCTGTGTGTGCGCTAAACTGTGGCGCAGCTACAAGAAATAGCCTAAATTAAAGCATTTAAAGTTGGGGATAAAACATAGGCTAATTATATTAAGAATACAGTAACAAATAACTGCTTTATAAAGAAATAAATATCAAGGAGTAAATCATTGAAAATTTATTTCTATTGGCAAAAAAAAAAAAAATGCGACTGGTCGACCAATAAGAATTTCAGTCGATCAAGACGGCATTTGACTGATTAGTCGACTAAACGACTAAAGTTGACAGCCCTAAAAATTAGTTTGGTTTTGGGCTTCTGACTCGAACCCTGTCCAATTATGTGCGACCCAAATTTATTTTATGAGCTTGGGGAAGAAATAATAAAAATTAAATAAATACACGAATAAAAAAACTTTGAGGCAAACTATTTCACACATTGTTCGTCAAACTGAACTATAATACATATACAAGTCTTTGTTTTTTGTCATTTAGGACACTTTTATTCATATACGCACACATACAAATGCATGCATTAGGCACGCACACACCACATGATACGTTAAAGTGTAACCTCCATCCGCCTCCCAAGTTTCATTAAAAATCATCCTCTTCTGCTGTCTATCACTTCTTTCGCCATGTATTTGTTTGTTTCTTTTATTATTTTCTGCAATCCAAAACACTCTAACCTGCCGCGCTTCGTATCTTCAGAGCCCCGCTTGTCCGGGACAAATGGAATTTTGAAGGACAAGTAAAAGAGATTTTACTTGCCCGAACGGACAAGTAGCCTGATTAGAACATCAATAACAAACTGAAAAATAATAACTAGGGAATCACTAAACCGAGAGAATGATTCTGATTTTATTAAATTTATTGTAAAGTTGGGATCGATTGTGGATAATAAATGTATTAGCCTACTGACGGTGAGGTTGCGCTGTTGACGCTCGCGCAGCCTCTCGAGGAGAAATCTGCGCAGCACGACACACACACACACACACTCAGTTAACAACATAGTGCCTATAAAACATCTAAATGTGGAGTTTCTATATTTTAACATATGTAAGCAGCCTCAATTATTTTTCCTGAATACCATCACGATTGAAAATGTGACATTGATTTCCTACAACAGTTCAATAAACAATAACATTTTAGTCACTTACATTTTAGATGCAATATTGGCTGTTTTTGTTCTGTTTCAGCAGCGAAAATAGCTCCAAACAAAATCACAGCAGAACCACGGCGAATCTCACAGGAACACTCATCCTGTTTTCATTACTGAATGATTCAGCCGTTTGAGCGAATTGGTTGAGTCAAAGATTCAATGACCCCTTCATTAACATCTGTCTCATTCTTGAATGAATCAACCGTTAAAAACGAATTTGAATGAATGAATCAATGACTCGCTCATTAATACGGCCGCCTGCCGCCACCTATTGGTGGTTTAGTGTTATGTTTATAAGTAGTCTAGTATCTTTCCAATGTTTCTTACTGCCACTGAGGAAAAAAAAAATCCTACCGAGCCATGACCTCAACTGACAAACAACCGGAACCAAACTTTTTTTAAAAATTTTTATTTCTAGGTTTTATCGTAATCAATAATTATAATAATAATATGATTTGTGTTGACCACCGCAACAACCTCCATCGACTGGTAGAAACATGTCATATAAAAGACTACTTTCAAAAACATGAACAAATCTTACTGACTTTTGAACGGTAGTGCAAGTTTGTCACACAAATCTATTGTATGACTTCAGGCAACTTGTGATATAGCACTCAAGTTGTATGGTCTACTGTTATGAAACTGTCCTGATACTTTATGTTGCTTTTAGGTTTTGCTAAAGCATCAGACTTGGTCAAAACTGATTTTTCTATGATCCATAGATGAAAGAAATTCATGTGTTTGGAAAGACTGCTTTACCCTTGTAAAAAAAAATAAGTCAACTTTAGCATACTTTAAAACAGAGTGCATATCACGGAAATAATTGACTTCACATTCAGTTCACTCACACTTAAGTATATTCTTGATTATAAAACTATTAGTTCCAGTTCTTGATTCTGATTGGTCAATATGTCAATAATGTTACTTTTCAGACACTTGATTGTATGATAATTGCACTTAAATAAAAATGGACAAAAATCACTCAGCAGTTTTGTGGTTGCTAAAGAAGATTAAACTTATATTTTCTCTCTCAGATGTAGAAGTGATTGATCAGTACGGGAATAAAACAGACTGTCTAAATGCTGAAAGTGTGAAGACTTTGAGTGTGTCTGCGGATAACTTGGATAAAGAATCTCTGGCTGTAGAATGGCAGGTAAACACAACCACAGGTGCAAACAAATGGACATTTTATTACAAAAAAAATTACATTAAAAAAAATCAGACTAGTTCAAATGTGAAATTGATGTTTGTATGAAATGCGGGTAAATTTTCTATTTGGCCTGTGAATTTCGCAGTATCATAAGTCACTTTGCCTGATGTTTGTTTTATTACATCTTGATTATTTTAATAACTATTATTTTTGAATTGTAAAATTGTATTAATGATTTGTATCCTATGGCACAGAGCACCTCTAAAGTTACGCCACGTACGGTAATGAAACTGTAAACACTTTTGGCAGAGGTCACCTTTGCTTATAGTTTTTAAATGAATTATATATTTGACTTGTAGTTTAGTCATTGAAACTACTGTATGACAAATTGTTCTTGATTTGCATTCTGCCAGCCAATCACTTTGTGTACTACATTGCATGAGATGATATATTTTTCAAATTGTTTCATGCATTTGTTTGATCGCCACCATTTGTGACAATACATTTGAGCTAGAAATGTAGAATAAAGAAAAAAACGACAACAGAAGTTTAAAAAAAATAAAAATTAAACATCACATGCATTTTTGTAAAAAAAAAAATTATTAAATTGTTTAAGGTGCTACATAGTAGTTTTTTAGCAGCCTCTAGCGGTGATGTTTCAGATTGCAACAAGAGCGTTCGTGTGCGTGATCGAACTCAAGAGCGAGCACTCGCTACCAGCCACACTGAGACTTTCAACACAACAAGGACAATATCACATATTTCAAAACAACAAGAAAGTATCACACCACATGCTCAAAACTCATGTAAACTCCCACTGCAAAGTTACAATAATAGGCTACTTTTATCAGCTTGACATTGAACCAATGCTCCATAAACTAATGCATTTAGCCAGCATGTGGTGTTAGCCCTGTCCCAAATGGCACACTCAGGACTTGTGGACTTTCTCAGGGTCCACACTTTGGTGACATCATGTAGTGCAGACCTATAGGGCCCTTAGCCGAGTCTGCGAGGGCAAATTCAGAGGTATTTTTGGGACAGACTCGATCGTCATGCTGGAAACAGAAAGAAGGGTTGTTGTTGTTATTTTTGCAAGATGTCTCTTTCATGCAGAGAAATCATATTTTTGCGGTCAGATGCATTCCTCATGCCTGTGAAAGTCTCATCCTCTCCATACGGAGCTGAATAAACAGGTCATCTCATCAGTCTCTTTATCAATAATTATATATTTATATTAGTGCTGTCAAACGATTAAAATATTTAATCGCGATTAATCGCATTAATGTCATAGTTAACTCGCGATTAATCGCACATTTTTATCTATTCTTAATGTCTTTTGATTTCTTTTTGTTACATTTTTTTCTCATTTTAAATGCTCTTATCAACATGGAAAAGTGGATTGGCTTGTTTAGTGCAAATGTTTTTTTAATTATTATTATTGAAAATAACATTGGAATAGTGTTCAATTTCACTCTAACATATATAGCCTAAATAATCTCTCACACAATGCAACACTGTCCATCAATAAAAGGGTGAAAGAAATACTGACGAGGTCCTGATATTGACGAGGGGGTGGAGAATTTGCATCATCTGTGTTTGTGTGTGTGTGTTTGCTTGGCCATCATCAAGTGGTGTTTCAGGCTGGACGTGCTGCGATGATGATAGCTCAGTTCATAATGACAAAACACACAGATCACTTTGGTCTTGTCAATGGGACAATTTGGCAACTTTTTAAAAGTAAACTTTACATTCAGAATCTCATTGGCATCCATTTCGGCGTCTCGCGCTCGTCATCCACTCAAAACATAACGTTACTATTTGGCCGGCTCGCAAGCAGAAACGAGTGTGTGCGGCACAAAACGTCCTCGCGCCTGCGCTCTGAAACCCATTCATTTCAATTGCTTGCGCCGCGCGAGGACGTTTCGTCTGCTTCTTCGAACCAAAGCGCAAGCGGATCTAGCTAGACCGGAAACAAAACAACAGGCACGCCGCAAACACTCGTTCGGGCTTGCGAGCCGGCTTTGAGTGGATGACGAGCGCGAGACGCTGAAATGGATCAGGACGCATGCCGCGTCCTGTTGCAAAAGTATGTGAAAAAACTACAAAGTTTGCTAGGACAAAAGACCGTTAATCGCGCCAGAAAAAAATTAACGCCGTTAACATGGAATTTGCGTTAACGCTCGATAACGCGTTAACTGACAGCTCTAATTTATATATATATATATATATATATATACACATATTAGAGCCGAACCGATAAAGGATTTTGAAGGCCGATACCGATACAAATATTTTTTGGTTTTAAAATCCAGATATGCCGATATATCGGCTGATATTCTTTTTTATTTTATTTTATTTTTTCGAAAACGCGCAACAAAACATTAACAGGTTACCCTAACATAGTTACCCTAACATACCCTAACTTAGTCATTTGTAGTTATTTATGAGTTTTAACTAAAATAACATGATAATGCATTTTAAAAAGAAACTTGTTTCTTCTGTCACAACAGAACAAACTGATGATAGTGGCATTAGCTAGCTTTGTGGTTAGCTAGTCTATGATGAGTAATAATTTAGCAATGGATGGTGTTATACTGCAAAGTGTAAAACATACATTTTCAATATAACAGGCCAAGAAGAGATGAATAGTCTCATTACTATAACTGTCACGTGCTATTAAAGAAATACTTCAGTCACATTGTCAAAAGTTAAAAGGACGGTTAGTCAACTACACTGTAACAACGTAATTACTACTAACTAATTCCGAGAACTGATGGGGATGTTCTTTTAATTGTTATTCAAGCAATGTATGTCTCGTGACCAACTTAACAAGTGTTGCCAACACACTGTGTAGAGTGCCCTCTGATGGACAAACTATACAACTCCAACACTCATGAAATGGTTCAAGCGTGTTTCATCCATTTTAATTTTTTTATTTTTGAAATATTCATTTATCGGCCATTATAACTGCCGATACCGATAATTTGTAAAATGCCTAATATTGGCCGATAATATCTGGCATGGCGATATATCGGTCTGGCTCTAATACATATATATATATTTGTATAAACTGTAAGTAACAACTGGTAAACTAGTACGCCTATGTCATAATGATATGACATATGATACTTAAATATTCTCTTCTCAGCCTTGTGTACAGTTACAGCATGTGTTACAGCCGTGACCGAATTTCCATCCGTTTTCTGATTGGCATTTCGCAAAGTTTCTTGGGAAGTTAAAGTGCATGGAGCTTCACGGAAGACCACTTCAAGGGTACAAAGAGGGCGCTGCTGAGCACACTTCAGAGTGTTAAAATGCTAAATGGGACGGCCTACGTACTCGTGAGACATGGCGAGTACACGCAATCCATCAAGACCAAAAGTCCACATGAAGTGCATGATTTGGGTCAGGGCCTTATCTAGCCCAAGGCATATCACTAACTATTCATGTATGTAAAGCAAAGCGGAGGTCTCTCCATAATTCAAACGCTCTGCCGATGTTGATCCGTGTTTTCGTCGGAAGTTGATCCGATTCACGTTTGGCCTGACGAGCTTCAGCGGATAATTTTTTTTTTTTTATGTGGAGTTTGTGTTGGAGTTTGTGTTGTGCTGGAGGCAGGTCGTTGTTTTGGTGTTATCAGACTCCATGTCGTCGTTAGCTGCAGTGCCGTCGCATAGACTGTATGTATAAAGGAGAGAGGCTCGGAGCGCGCATGCACGTCACATTCGATGGATTTCTCAGAAAATCCAACCAAGAGACTTCACATAATGCGTGATTACAACCCTTCAAAAAAGGATTGATTTTAGAAGAAAAGTTACATATAGCACCTTTAAAGTTTTATGAACTCAATTGATTATACATGCTTTTTGGTGATTAAAGTTGAGTTATATCATTAATATGGAATACATGGAAGTTGGGGAAAAATATAACTCAATTTATGAAATGTATTTTTTGTAACATTTTTAATACATTAATCCAGGATATAAACAAAGTCTGGAGACCTTATTTGCAACTCTTCCAGGGCAGCATTTCAGCAGTCCGAGAGCAAGTCCTCTGCTTGAATAGAGGAATCCTGAAATTTTCAGGCTGGAGCAGCCTATGCACACTTGCAGTCCTAAACACAAGTCTCAAAACACTGACTGTTTAACATGCTATAGCTTGCTTAACTTGCTAATGCTATAGCAAACCGGAAGCTTCTAACGGCAACTGCAGTGACCAATCGCCGATTGGCTCTTTTATTTAGAAGGCGAGATTTTATTCCTCCATGTTGTCTGCTGGACTTTTTCCTATTCATAAGTTAAATAAGTTCACTGTCTTTTGAAGTTTTTAAAAATCAAAACTAACAAACTGTTTTTTCTTGCAAAAATGTATGTCTTTATAATTTTATTTTAGCATTTAGTGTTTTCATCTTATTTGTTTGTGCCTTTTTTTCAGGCCAGTATTGGAAAATTATCGGTATCGGTATCCGGTTCATGACAGGATCTATTGGCCCAAAAGAGTTGTGTTTTAAGTATAAGGACATGGCGGAAAGTGCGCGAATTGAAGTTACTGCGGGACATTCGGCTAAGATAATTCTACTGGAGAAGCCAGAGATAGTATGTCACACATTTGAAATGCAATACAATAAATGAATGTGTCTTAATATTTATATAATATAAAACTTCTCTTTAGCCTTTCCAGGTCATGAATGGCCATGGTTTGGACACACCATTGGTCATGCAGCTGTGTGATAAATGGGGAAATCCTTCACCAGATCAGCGGGTTGAGGTTGTGATGAACACTCTGTACTCAGAGTTAAAGGTACAGTTGAGAGGAAGGGAGGCTGGTGGATTTGTATTGACAAACATTTTTTTACTCTTCTTGGAAAGTTAATAATTAGGGCTGTCAAATGATTAATCGCGATTAATGGCATCCAAAATAAAAGTTTGTGTTTACATAATATATGTGGGTGCACTGTGTATAATTATTTTATAGATATAAATACACACACATACTTGTATATATTTAAGAAATATGTTCATGTATATACTGTATATAGATTTATATATAATTTATATTATATATAAATATAAATATGTTATATATAAATAATCTTTTTCTTAAATATACATGCATGTGTGTGTATTTATATATATATACAAAATAATTATAAACCGTGCACCCACATATATCATGTAAACACAAACTTTTATTTTGGATGCGTATTAATCGTGATTAATCATTTGACAGCCCTATTAATAATACTAAAGCAATATTACTAAAATGCCACAAGATACAACATTTTATCACCTCTCTTAGACATCCAAAGTTTTTTCTCTAATTAATAATCAAAAAACAAATGCTTTAGAAAGTTTATGTTGAATTAACAGGCCCAAAAATATGTGTGATCTGTGATCACTGACATACAATTCATAATGTCTGAAACATGTGGTTTCCTAATTGCATGAAAGTGAAACAATTTCATTGAAAATGTAAAACATGAATGTGAAAATTTTCATAAATTTCTCATTTTTGGACCAATGGTCTGTTTGCATTTCTGCATCATGGCTTCACATGAAAAAAAAAAGAAAAAAAAATTAAAACAAAAGTTCCTACAGAGTAGGACCTGAAAATATAAACTGTTAGTTTGTATCTTAACATAAGAGTTCTTTGCCTACTGATCAACTTGGATGTAATGCAGTTACTGTATTTAGGTGATACAATTTTTGAATAATTTTTTATTTTCTCTTTTAGATAAAGTCCTCAGTGACGTCTCAGCCTGTAGATTCCGAAGGAAAAGCTTGCTTCATATTAGGAAGTATAAGTGGTCCAAAGTAAGTACATATTTAGCTGTATGAATTCTACTTTACACATTTCTACAGCGTCTAATAGGAGGATCTTTTGTGACGTCATTGTTTATGTTTGTACATGTTGCATCATGGGAATCAGTGTGTCAAGAAACACCGCTAGATACCTGTAATTTGATTGTTTTGCACGTTTGGAGGAGGATTTAGAGAAGAGGATGGTTCACTATTGCCGTGTGGTCGATTGTATGGCTTGTTGGGGGCTTGATAAAGTTTTTCATTTCATTTTAAATAAATAAGAACATTGATCAATGAAGACTTACCCGGCTTTGCAGTGAGCAGTGATTATTTCTCCGTTCTGCGATCACCCACGGGAGATGCGAAATTGCGAATCACGCAGTGACTTTGCTTGGCCAGGTCTAACCTCTGCTTTAACAGTCTGATCTCATGAAATGGCGCATGTATAACACGCCAATTCGTATTTCCAACACGCACAATCGCTTTTCAGCGTGTTTATGAACGCCATTAACTTAACGTTACATTACTGTATATTCAGGGCTAGGGCGATATGGCTGAAAACTTTATCACGATATCAGTGTTTCATATCGGTTCAATATCGATAATTATTGAATTTTTTATGACCCAATTAAAATAAGGACCAGGAGAAAAATCTATTACAATTAAACATTTTTATTTTAAACTTAACCTTCCTCTGATTATAATCCCAAGACAGAAATGTCAACACAACCATGAAAAACTCAAATAATTAAAAACGAGGCTGAATCCAGCTTTTATTCGCACCTTTTTATTGGTGGAACGGATAGCGTCAATAAGAAGCTGCGGATAAGAAGCTGGATTCAGCCTTGTAATGTACACAGAAGTCATGGTTCGGTTCAGACATCAAGGTTCTGTACTATTTTGGTACAATGGAGTGGAAAGCAAAACAGAAATATAGAAGGCATTTTTATAAATGTCTTAAGCCTTGTATTTTTCTAATATGTTTTATTAATAAAGACCGGTTTATAAATAAATAACCGGTTTATCTATAGTGATAATAGTTTTATGTAATTAGTTTATTAAATTAATAAAAATACCTTGAGATATGTTTTGTAATTGTACCTGAATTAATTTAAAACTAATTAGCTATATTTCAGATCAATATATTTGTTTTCCTTAATTTGAATTAACCCGTTATTCTCATCAGAATTATAAATAGATTTCTGTATAAAAAAAATACTACCAACACATTTTATTCTCTTTTTTAATGTGTAACTTAAAAATAAACAGATTAGTGCTCTGTTTTAGAGGACAAGAAATGGAAACCAATGCGGTTTGATGATGACTGTCAGAGACTATTTTTGTGACTGTCCAAAAGATGGAACACACAGACTGTTTTAAAAAAGGGGTTGGATATATGTTTTATATGTGTTTTATTGCGAGTATAGGCCTACACAATTATAAGTAAACACTTTGCAGACTGAATGATGTCCTGTATTAACAAAATGACAGCTTATGTTTTTATGTCTCCACTGTTTGATCGCACTCGCGTCACGTGTCTGTCTCTCTATCTCTCACACACACACACAAAGTTAGATTCGCGCACGTGCTTACTCTCTCTCTCGCGCGCACACACTCACTCCAGCATTACAATCTTGACATCGCAGCCTGTTCATTATGCTGTGTTCACATCAAACGCGAATAGAGCGAATTATCCAATAATGTCTCACAATTCTAGCCTGCACGGCATGTAGATGAAGGGCACTCATTTTCTGTTTATCAATCGCCGGTTACTGAAGAGGAATCCAGCAGCACGAGTGACGAGACATCGAAATGGCGCAATCAAACTGACACTGTTACATGATTGCCTGTTAGCGCGTCACTCCCCACGTCGCTAGGTTACCAGATAGTGCGTGCCTTTGTTAATGCAACCAAACTTGCTTCGCAACCTGTGATTTCTTCCGTCGAAAAAAAAATATCGAACGTTATATCGAACACATTTTTTATTGATATCGATCACGTGTCTATCGTGATACATATCGTTATCGTTTTATCGCCCAGCCCTACTGTATATATAAATATATGACCCACCCCAACCCCGTACCTAAACCTACCCGTCACTGGGGTTAATAGCATTTATGAGTCTTCCCCTACCATACCCCCTACCTCTCCCCCGAGACATAAACGCATAGCTCAAAATGCATAAAGATAAACACGCCACTTGATTTGAAAGTGGCGTGTATGTTTAAGCAAAAATCATGATGTCATGTTGCTTTTAGCACTATCACTGCTTTCTGTTTGGCAGAAAAGATCGGCCCAACTTTTCGAGAAACAAAATAATCATAGCCCTCCAGGCTTTTGAAAGCCTTTAATATTTCATGAGTGAAGGGTCCTAAATAAGAATAAATGTCTCCCCAGTAGATTATAGTGGCCAAGACACGGGCGAGTCGGACCGACGTTTTTTGACATCCCAAATCACATATGGGCTTTGAATTTGAATAACTTCAATTTTGTCACCAATACAAATTTTGAGCTTCTCTCCAAACCTCCTCCGGTCATCAGATATTAAAGTGCTTATATATTGTGGATTTTGCCTGCAAACTCTCTTGAAAGTGCTTGTCGCGTCTTTACAGCCGGTCATTCTATTGTTTTCTTGCCACCCAACGACTTCGCGCATGCGTACAATGATGTCAACAAAGATCGTCCTATAACTGATCAACATGATGACAACCTGAAAAGCCAGTTCAAAACATTTACCGAACACAAGCAACATTTACTTCATTATTTACTCTTTTTTTTTAAAAATCATGATTATTAAATATATATCAGGCTTTTGAGGAACATTTGTTCATCTCTTAATCATTGGCTATGTTCACACTGCAGGCTGAAACGACCTAATTCCGATTTTTTATATATTTTTTTTTGCCCATATGCGACCTGTATCTGATCTTTTCATGACAGTCTGAACGACACAGATCCGATCTTTTCAAATGCGACCCAGGCTATTGGGTATGTGGTCCAAATCCGATATGCATCCGAATCTTTTGAAATTGTATTAAATGTATATATCCAACACGCACGTCATTGCACGCACCTGTAGCTCGCCAATACACTCCAACTCCAACTCGTTTCTGCACTGTTATGGGCCGCGCAGACGTGTCTCTTCCCGTGACAGTTGATCAAAGGCGCTCACAAACATAATCGAAGGTGAATCTGGTCATTCGGAAGTTACTGATGAATTCTGTATCAGTGGAGCCACTCACATCAGTAGCTATCCCACCACTCCTGGCTGCGACTCCGCACCCACACGTTTCTCTGTTTAATTTTCTTCTTAAAACGAGAAGATTGTAAGTGTGCTGGCTCTGTTGTGAAAATAACTTTAATATTGCTAAACGAGCTCCACTGTCGACATCCATTTAGCTACTTCCGCAAACAACAAGTGACGTCGTTGACAGTTGAGTGCGGGTCACTTGAGTTGGGTCACTTCTGGGTCATTTCACGTTCACACAGGAGATCACAAAAGGTTGCATTTAATTGGAAATGTGAACGGCCTTTGCAAAAAAATCTAATTTTTCAGAAAAAATCGCAATTGAGCATTAAGCCCTGCAGTGTGAACGTAGCCATTGTATTGCATTGGATTATATGTTTTAAATATAAATGAGTTTTGATCATAAAAGTAATCATTTGAATATATTACTAAGGCATTATTGGGAGTTATGTGCATTTTATGGAAGTAGTCGGCTATACTAATCTCATTGCTATACTGATCTCACTGATTTTCATTACAAACTATAAGGATTTGGTCTTACTTTTTGTCCATATAAAGATCAGTATCTGCACCAAATTGCATCATTTTGTTTAGTTTGGGCCTCAGAATGAAATTGAAGTTTTTTTCCTATGAGTATGAGCTCCCTATTCACCTATATTAGTGGTTTCGAACTTTTGGGTACCGAATTGAGATACATTATCCTATATTGTATTCTATGAGCCATACAAGCCTGATTTATCGGGAAAAAAAAATAGAAAAGAAAATGTTTTTTTTTTTTACGTGCTATTTTAAATCCTGCAAATACTCAAAATCAAACAAACACTGTTGTCCTTCTCTCTTTCACTGTCCCTTTCTCACTCTTTTTTTTATAGAGGGGAGCATCATTGGAATTTAAGGGATGTTTTGGCAAGAAAGCCATTCCAGGGCCAGTGAATTAAATTAAATCTGATTCCTGATCCCAACAAGCCTGTTAAACTCGGCATTGAGTATGACAGCGCTGCCAAATTATGTGCTGGAGAGGTCTTTCCAGGTGTGTGTGGATGCACTGTAAAGCCTATAGTAAAATTAGTGAAATTAGTAAAGAGTACTATCTGAATCACATTCTTCTCTACTGTCTGAAGAGTTTACAGTGTTTGTGATGGCTGAAGAGGGTGGACCAGTAAAAAATCATCTGTTGCAGCAAACCTTTCAATGCTGCTCTGGAAAGGCACAGCATCAGGGTCCAAACCACCCTGCCAGTGAGTCACTCTGTTCATCTTTATTTTTGACACTTTACTAAACAATATGGGTGGATTTCAACAAAAATATTATTCAACAACAATATATCTATTCATTAACCCTTTATGACCTGCCATAGAACAGTTCCACCCAGAGTATATCTTTCTATTTTTACATGCTGTGCTGTCATTCTTTTGAGCATTTTCATATGCTATTGTAGGGCCCTATAGAATCCGTTTTATTTTTTCCCAAATTCCATTTTATTTTTTCCCAAATTTCGCTTTTTCCGTTTTAATTTTTGGGAATTAGATTTTTTTTTACCCTTTACTGTTATTTTATTTGTAAAAAGAGTGTGCTCTTTTAGTTCCGTGATCGCAGAAATTATAGGGCCCTACTATTGTTTGTAATAAATCAATAGTACCTAGATAAATATTCTCAAAAGTGCAACAAACAAAAAGAAAAACAATTTCAAAAAAAATTCTACATATTTTATTCAATACAAAAAAATGATAAATGTCAACCTCAAACTTAGTCAATGAGAAAAATGTGCATAAAACAGTTTAAAACTATACAGAATCGATTTTGAACTGTTTACATAATAGTTTTTAAGATATACTCATTTAAATAAAGGGAGTAAAATGCCATGTAAAATATTCAATTACATTTGTGGTCAAACAGATAACATTTTGCTTTTGAATATTGATTGAACATTGAATTGGTTAGAATATAAATTAAATAGACCCTGTCAGAACAATTAATAACAAAATAAATATAAAATAAATAAATAAATAAATGAAGCGATAGACAGACGGAGCTAAATTAATGCGTATACTCTCGATTTGACATTAGCGACGCAGCGTGAGGGGGGTGAATGTGCTTGTATTTGCGAGTGTATAATGAGAAAGAAATGATGGAATGAAGAAATGGTAAAAAGACAATCGCGAGTCAAAAGCATGGCCAAAAGGGCCAGCTTCTTTTGGCGTCACTATTTGCAACACACGCTGGGGTCATAGTGGACGTGATGGCAGTGATCTGGTTATGGATCCGTCATCGAAGACAGTAACTATCAATTGCAGATCTACAGAACATGTGTGCAAAGAGCGAGCAATGCATTTTTGGGTGTTTTTTTCAGAAACGCATATTACAGACTCATTAGGCAGGGGTGAAACCACGCAACATGAGCATGTTGAGGCTTGATCTGTCATAGTGCACCGAACGTGCAGTACGTCAATGCGCCATCAGAAGCCGTAACTATCAATCGACAGATCTACAGAACATGTGTGCAAAGACGTGCAATGCATTTTTGTGATTTTTTTTTTTTTTTTTTTTTTTTTGTGAAACGCAATTTGCACATTTTGTATAGGCTCATTAGAGGGTGAAAATGACGCAACATGCGCATGTTGGAGGCTTGATCTGATCATGTTACATCTCTGGTTTTGTATGCAAAAAGAATGATTGAGCTAGCCGCTTGGTTTCAGTTTCTATAGGCTGTTAAACAGACACACGCAAACCGGAGCGCCGACGCTTCCGTCGGTCTTAAAGGGTTAAAGGCAAACTATGCAGGAATTCCGTTTTCGATGAAACAGCGACCCCTAGAGTCGCTGCGAGTACTTGTATTTAACGTTAATGTTGTAAATGCCTCTCATGCAGAGCGTCTCTGCACTCACTGGACTGATACCCCTTCAAATCTGTTATATTAAGGTACAAATCCTGTATAGTGTGCTTGTATAGATCTCTACAGGTACAGGAAATCGTGCTGTTGCCACAAGCAACCACTGTTTAGAGCAGCGAAGGAGAAAATGCACGCATGCGCGCTACCAGTATGTCCGTAGTTTGGCAGTATTTCAGACTGGACCAACCAGCCAGTAAAACGGCTCTTCATATGCCATACTGCCAATTTCGAGGGTGGAACAAGTATTAGCAGCTTTAACACGAGTAACTCAAGTATTTGAACACGTCACACCGCAGAACACGATGGCAGAGGGGATGAGCCGCGCCATAATCAACAATCTCTGAAAAGCTTCATTCAAACGAAGAGAAATGTTTTCAAAAGACAGTCAACAAGCGATAAATATAACTATAAATATAACAAGTATTGAGTTTATTAACAATTATAAATATTTAACAATATCTTTCATAAACCCTCCAATGCTTTTTGAAAATTGGTCACACCTTGACTGTTTGTGATTTTTGACTACGACATTAAGTTTTTAACTTGTTTTTGTTGCTTAAAATATTATAGAAGCAATAACCATAAAATTATGCACTTTTAGGTAGGACTGGGCAATATGACTAAAATCTCATCTCATATCATTACGATATATATCACTTTTATAGTACCTTTTCTGTAAATTCAAACCATTAATAGTTTATATAAACCTGAACCTGTTCAATGAACGGAAAAAAAAAAACCTCTAAATGAACGAAATTTGGACAGGAATGTAACCAGAAACGGAAACAAAATCAAATTTAATCATTTTGAACAGAAACGCTTATTTGAAATGGCCATCTTAATTTTAATCAGTACTGAAAAGGATTCTTAAATCTCAAGATCTATCTTTTAGTTAACGTTACTAAACATTGGTAGCATGCTGCCATCCAATAATCTCAATAAGCTTTGTTACTTTTAATCAATAAATTCAAACGGACTAAATTGTAATAGCATGCATGAGAATGCATAATAAAAATGTTTGAGTAAATCGGAGTATTTTATGTTTTAACTTAGGCCTCTGCTCTGAAGTGTAGCAAGCGCAAGGACATCGAAAAGGATGAGTGTTTCTGCTTCAGGTAATATAATACATCAGAGTACATTACATCTCATTAAAAGCCTGAAATAAGAAAAGTATTGTATGTCTTTGTTTCTTAAAAACAATGAAACAGGTTTGTTTTAAATCATTAGTGATGGATGGATGGATGGATGGATGGATGGATGGATGGATGGATGGATGGATGGATGGATAGATAGTATACAGAGTATACACAATTTTAATGTGCATAATTTTTTTATGCATTTTTATTTCCATCTTTTTCAGGGATAAGCAGATTCCAGAACTTGCAGGAAAGTATGTTGTCCAATTTGTTTTGGCTTTGGACAAAACCAAACATCTGTGGAGCAAACAGGTGGGAACATACAATTTATTTTATCCAGTTTGTTGTAAATGCTACTTTACTGTTTCTTGCTGTAGGATACTCATTTGTGTTTCTGTCTTAGATTGAACTAAACGTTGTTCCCAATAAAGCAATGAAATTAGCCCCTGAGACTACACCTTCAACTCCTGTTGTCTCCTATAGTAACATTCGGGGCCAAACGCACGCTGATAGACAGCTTGAATCTAAAGATCATGGTGAGTTTCAGACTTTTCTAGAGCTAGTGTTTGCATGTGTTAAAAGATGATGTTGAACTTCATGTGATCAGATGCATAACACCACCTATTGCCTGTAGGAAACCAAAGACTCTTTGTTCCTTATTGCTTTCAAATCAACTGCAAATCTGAAAATAATGACCTCTTAATGTGTTTTTCATTTTTACTTTATTACTCATTTATTCTGAGCTTTCATGCAATGCATCTCTGCAATCCATTTTTTCTGTATTCTCAAATAATAAAAATTATAACCAAATTAATTAGGGATGTCCCGAGCTGATCTCAAGGATCAATATCAAATATTGTTATATTAAAGCAATGGATTTATAGTATGCACAATAAATTCAATGTGTATACATTTTTATTTTGATTAATTGCATTTTGAAAAAAAAAATTAATGGATTTATTGCATTTTGGAAAAAAAAACTATCTGTTTTTTATAATAAATCTTTGAAAATCAAAACCTGGATTTAATTTTTTATTGATATTATAACCTACAAATACTATGTGAAAATTTGAAATAGAAAATAGTGGTTTTCATCTTCCCATTTTCTTGCTAAAGAAAACACAGTTTTACTCAAATTCATTAAAATGGATTTATAGCATTTTGGAACCAAACTCTTCATATTTAAAGTTTTGAAACTTCACTTTGCCCTCAGCCAAAACGATTTGCCATGGAACAAACTATATATTAAAATAGATTAGCATTGTTTGGTCTTATAAGATAAATAAAATCATGCACTGAAAAGTTTTGTAGATGGTTGATTATTTGTCAAGATAAGTAGGCTAATTGTTTTTCATATATTAAAATAGCTTTTAAATTACGTAAACTGACAAAAATTAGATCGGTTTAAATCATCTCCCCTTAAAACGCTATTGGTCTCGACTGTTCAAATAAAGTTATAGGAATATGACTTGGCCTGAAAAAATTTCCGTCAGAAGAATTCTTTTCACTTTAATCCCTGTGACTTAAAGCAGCACTATGCAGGTTTTTTTTACCTTAACTGAATACTTTAGGAGTTATTGCAATGGTTATATGACTATTTTCAGGGTCTGAATGTTGGGCGTCTGAGTGTGGCGCTGCCGTGTTATCTGATGCATGTGCTTACTTTTCGGGTGTTTGTTTACAGAGAGACAACCTTCAGGACAGATTTGAGTTATTTATTTATTTTGCGTCTTATCGCCCTCAAATGGTTTAATAGCACTTTACTCTAGTAATGTTTTGGAATTAGTCCGTACTGATAAATGCCCTTTTTTACATGTTACCCTCAAAGAATCTCTCTAAACATCCCTTTAAACATTGGATTATATTTTTTTGTACTTGAAGTGTGCACCAAGCACTAGTAAAAAATAGTGTATTGGGACTCTATATTGGCAGATAATCATTATTCAATGACTCGGATCGGGGCACAAAAACCTTGATCGGGACATTCCTAAAATGTGCAACAGGCCTACAATTGTGTGTTTTCTTCTTACTTTGCAGGACCAATATGATAACGCTGCTGGTGAAGGTATAGATGGAAAAGTGGTGGTTACAATTAAAGGCACCGGAGACATGGTGGTTCCTTTGTTTGAGAATGGAGAAAAAAGTTTGTCATTCAGCCTTACTAACGGGGAGGCTCTCATTACCGCTAAGTGTTTAGTGTATATACTGTATTGAATTAGCTTTTATATTTTTATAGTTTGTGTTTTTTAGTTCATTTCCAGGGCAGGATTTCTTGTTTTTTTATATATATATATTTTATCCAAAATGTATCATTTTTCATTTATTTCAGCTTTATTTTAATTTACTAAATCTTTTTAAAGTGTGTATATATATATATATATATATATATATATATATATATATATATATATATATATATTTAGGGCTGTCAGTTTAACGCGTTATTAACGGCGTTAACGCAAACCCATTTTCAACGGCGTTAATTTTTTATCGCGCGACTTAACGGTCTTTTTGTCCTTGCAAACTTTGTAGTTTTTTTCACATGCTTTTGCAACAGGACGCGCGCGGCATGCGTCCTGATCCATTTCGGTGTCTTGCGCTCGTCATCCACTCAAACCCGGCTCGCAGTCGCAAGCCAAAACGTGTGCGTGCGGCGTGCCTGTTGTTTTGTTTCCGTTCTAGCTAGAACCGCTTGCGCTTTGGTCAAAGAAGCAACAAAACGTCATTGCGCGGTGCAAGCCATTTGAAATGAATGGGTTTCAGAGTCGCAGCGCCGAGGAAGTTTTGTGCAGCACACACTCGTTTCGGCTTGCGAGCCAGCCAAATGTTACATTTTCGAGTGGATGACGAGCGCGAGACGCCGAAATGAATGCCGTTAGAAGATTCTGAATGGAAAGTTTACTTTTAAAAAGTTGCCAAATTGTCCCACTGACAAGACCAAAGTGATCTGTGTGTTTTGTCGTTGTGAACTGAGCTATCATCATCGCAGCACGTCCATTCTGAAACACCACTTGATGATGGCCAAGCAACACACACACACACACACACACAAGATAATGCGAGATTCTCCACCCCCTCATCAATATCAGGACCGTCAGTATTTCTTTCACCCTTTTATTGATGGACAGTGTTACATTGTGTGAGAGATTATTTATATATGTTAGTGTGAAATTGAACACTATTACAATGTTATTTTCAATAATAATAATAAAAAAACATTTGCACTAAGCAAGCCAATCCACTTTCCCATGTTGATAAGAGCATTGAAATGAGAAAAAATTATGTAACACAAAGAAAACAAAACAATTTAGAATAGATAAAAATGTGCGATTAATCGGAGTTAACTATGACATTAATGCGATTAATCGCGATTAAATATTTTAATCGTTTGACAGCACTAATATATATACACTAGGGCTGTCAGTTTAACGCGTTATTATCGGCAGTAACGCAAAACCCATTTCAACGCGTTAATTTTTTTATCAGCAGCGATTAACGGTCTTTTTTAACGGTCTTGTCCTAGCAAACTTTGTACTTTTTCACATGCTTTTGCAACAGGACGGCATGCGTCCTGAATCCTGATCCATTTCGGCGTCTCACGCTCGTCATCCACTCAAAGCCGGCTCGGCAAGCCCCAGCGAGTGTGTGCGTACGTGCCTGTTGTTTTGTTACTGCGATTCTGAGATCTGCTTGCGCTTTGGTCGAAGAAGCAACAGAACGTCCTCGCAGCGCGCAAGCAATTGAAATGAATGGGTTTCAGATCGCAGGCCACAGAGGACGTTTTGTGCCGCACACACTCGTTTCGGCTTGTGAGCCGGCCAAATAGTAACGTTACGTTTTGAGTGGATGACAAGGCAAGACGCCGGATCTGTGTGTTTTGTCGTTGTGAGCTGAGCTATCATCATCGCAGCACGTCCAGTCTGAAACACCACTTGATGATGGCCAAGCAAACATTTTTGTTCAAAACATTTCTGAAAATTCTGTTTCTATTGTAGCAGTCTCATTTTTAAGTACAGCTGGACAAAAGTCTTTTAATTTTATTTTGCATGTTATAGCTCACATCCTGTTCACTGGTCATTGTTGGTAAATGGGTGTTATTTTTGTGTGTCCTGTAGGATTTGGTTATTTGGAGAACAGTCCTGGTACAGGATAGAACTGAGTACATTCTCCATTTCCATCCTGAGTTTCAGCAACCAGCGTTACCATCACTCCATACACCCTGCCTTTCAGATTCTGCAATGGTTAGTTAGCAGACAAAGAGCCCAATATTCATACATCACTAATGAGTGAGACTCGTTAAGAGGTAGACATTATAATTGTGATATTGCTGTGTATTGTGAAAAGCGGTGTACAAATAAATTGGACTTGACTTGTATTTCATACCAATGAGATTTTACTCTGTGCGGTGCTACCTATTATGATGTGAAGTCTTGTTGGAATTTTGAGTTGGATTTACGATTTGAACACCTATTAATGACACTATAAAGTCATAATTTTGGGAAACTACAACTGTTAAATTCTTACTACAAAATATATTTTGATCTATTTCAGATTCAGAACATCAGGAATACATTTCAAATCTCAGTAAGAAAAAGGATCATCTTTCCAAGACTGTGTTTAATGTTCCAGGAACATCTTTGAGACCAATGAACAACTGAAATCTGAACTTCAAGTGTAGGCACTTCATTATTTCATTTATGCTTTTATTTGATTAATTCATTCATTTATGTTTATATGTTTTTATGTATTAATGCATTTGTTTATTCATTTATGCATTGTTTATAATTAGTTTTATTCAACAAGATCATGTGTGACTCTAATATTTTAAAAAAAAATTCTACAGGTCAGGTGCAGAGATGCATCCCACAAACTAAATGAGCTTAAACCAGAGCTCATAAAAAGTGGCTTAGACATATCAAAACTAACTTCTGTGAGTCTGAACATGCACACACATGAACACTAACATAAATACTGTTTCATTGTTGTTTGGTTTGAGAAGCTTGCATTTTGTTCCAATCATCAGATGCTTGTTTGTCTTTTTGTTTACGTATCTGTCTAGGTATCAGCAATAAAGGATTTAATAAATGCCAAGAAAGCAATTTTGGTCAAGATGGAGAATGGACCTAGACGGAAATGTAGCATTCCTGACCCTTTCAAAGGCAGTCCAGCACGATTCTGGGAAAGGTATGTGTTTGATTTTTGTATCATAAGTGCACATCTAGGAGTCAGCAGGGTGAAATGAGTATTAGAAAAGTTTAATGCTTATTGAAACATTAACACTGGCCTGTTAAAATATGTTATGCATAATTATAACAAAAAAATGTTAATTACGACATACTAAATCAGTAGGGGTGTAGCGATACACAAAACTGACAGGTTTGGATTTTCCCACGGTTTTGACATCTCGGTTCAAATTCGATTAGGTTTGGATTTTGAAAGCTAAAATGGCTTTTTTTTTCTTTCTTTTTTTTACCAGTGGTTTAATGAATAAAAGGGTCTTTGTCTTTAAATTAATTCAATTACAATTTAACATTTCACAAGGATTTAAAAAAATCTGCTATGCTGTAAACTATATCAGGAGCCACACATTACTATAACATTAAAGGTTGTAGACTTTTAACCTAAATTCAGATGCTATTTATTTTTAGATATAATAATCAACACACAACACATTGTATGAAAACATGTAAACTGAACATAAGGCAGTTTTTGCATTAACTTGTGTTTTTACTCTTATTTGTTGTTGAAATATAATAATTTACACAGTTGTAATTTTCATGAAAGACATTAAACATACATTAAATAATCAAGATATCATAAACAGGTTAAGCAAAATATAATATACATAGTGCATTTCTTCAGTGCAAGAGTTCATTTATAGGAAGTTGTGGACACTGAATCACTTGCCTGTTGAGGTAAATATAATGCTAGGACAAGCTAAGCTATGCTGTTTTATTGACGTCTTTCCGCGGCTAAAACACTGATTGAGCGATTACACAAGTTATGATGCCTTTCAGTAAGTATACTGTATCTTTCAACATACCTTCAGGTGTCTTTTCTGTAACTGAGGAAGAGATGATCGCGTTTACTCGCGCGTAGCGCTGCCGCTTGAAATGAGGAGCCTATAGTAAGCCCACAGCGGTCTGTCACGCCACATCAAAGAGCGCCAAAACGCCATTTATTGTTTTATTTTCGTGATCAAATAGACACAATTGGAAAGATTACACCTTGCTTGTTATCGAAAGTAACAAAACACAGAGCTTGTTATTTGGTGTTAATGGTGGTTAGGCTACAAAACTGAATTCGTTGTGTACATAAGACATGAAGTCCATTGAGCCGGGCTGGGCGGGGCCGGGGTAGCAGGGGGCGGGGCGGGGCGTGTTCGGTCAACAAATGACAGTCATCGCGCAACTTGAATCTAGTGAGTTCAGTATGCACGGTTTTTCGGTTTGAGTTGGAAAACGTTACACCCCTACTAAAGTCGATCATTACATCACTGACATAAAAAGTTGAAATAAGACACAAGTCATAATTATTCAGGGCTGGGTAATAAATATTGATTTCTGCGATACTGAGTCGATTCTCATTTTTCCGAACCATATCGAATTCTTTAATCTTAAGCATCGATTCAGTCATCCTATTTCATGTGAATGGAACATTGTATCGTGACTGCACGCATCCAAAAAATCGCAATAATCTTTGTCCTTTTGTTACTATTGATATGAAACAAAGTCTCAATTTTCAAATTACGCCCATTTTCTTTAGAAATTCAAAAACATAAATAACGTTTTGGCGCTGTGCGCGTGAGATCGCTCTGGCGCAGCTCAGAAAGAAGCAGCAGCACTGATCTCTCTTCCGGCTTAATAATACCAGTTACA
Organism: Hybognathus amarus; assembly: GCA_030378365.1. Classification (NCBI taxonomy): domain Eukaryota; kingdom Metazoa; phylum Chordata; class Actinopteri; order Cypriniformes; family Leuciscidae; genus Hybognathus; species Hybognathus amarus. Next base: position 47,020 of record JAQIUQ010000524.1, read on the forward strand.
GCGTGAAATAAACATGAATGAGCATCTGAAAGCGTGTTGAAAGATAGAGTACAAGCTTCTGAGAATCTTTATCATGTCACATTGATTCACTCAACCAGCGTTTTAACCGTGGAAAGATGTCAGTTAAACAGCTTGTAATACAATGTCATGTATCGTCATATTTACTCAGAAAACCCACATAAACTCATTAGTCAGCTAGAAAAAAATAACTCTAGAGAGGAGCATTTTGCTAAATATATACACCATATTACTATGCATTATAATCTTAATGTTCTTCAATATTTAATGCATATTTGAATAAATCTGGCAAGTTTTTTTATGACAGCCACCATTTAAATATATATTTTTCATATAATCTTCTTATTTTAAAAATAAATAAAAGTGTAATTTAAGTTTTTGTATAGCTACAAAACAGTTAATTATTACCTTCTTATACTACAGGGCTGTTGAATGCTTGATTCTGATTGGTTGAGAACGCTTCTAAAGGTGTGCAATTATTTTCAGGAACAGCACGGCTAAAGTCAGTTTCAGGCAAGTTTGAACCGCAGTTACAGTTCCATATCACTGCGCAGAGTTAGGATTCAATTCATAACAAAGAGGACATGCAGCCCCATGCACTTGATCTGCAATTTTCAATGTCTAACTTCACAATCAATTGAGCTCATACAGTTTAATTTTAATAAATAAAGTATAGTCCTATCTATAATAGGCTAAATAGAAAATTAAACTGAACATATAAATAACTGAATAGTCCTGCTGCACGGATTTTCTTAATTATTCCAGATAATATAACAAATAAATAATTATTTATAGGCTTACTTGTTAAAAGGGCTTTGTGTTTTTCATTTATTGGGTTATCTACTGTCAATTATAGAAAACAATAATGAACGAATTAATTAAAACAAAGTTAATAAATAGATAAATAATATTGAAGCAGCATGCATTTATGTACTCATTATTTCAACGTCTCTCTCTCTTCTCTCTAATAACTGCATTAATAACTGCATAAAGCCAAGAACAAGACTAGTTCAGGCCTACAGCCAGTTATGAATGTAATTAATACTTCTGACTGATCATGCCCAACACGCGTTCAGCACAGCAGGCCGCAATTCAGTCTGTGTTCACACAGTTGGTGTTTAGTAAGACCTGCTACAGTCGATGGAAACAGTCGATCTTCGAATATTTCAGCGAATTGTAAGTGTGTCCCCCATCATTACATTATGCCTGGTTCAGATCCGTTTGACGTAGGTGTTAATGAGATTCGTAACAGACAACGGCGAGACGCAAGATTCGAATCGTATCATCTGGTATAGTGTGTCATAGTGGGAGACAACCTACGTACGCGTATTACGAATGCTCACCAACATCACGACACAAAGCACTAGCATGTTTAATTTTTGTAATGGTCGTTCACGACGGTTTCAGTCCACATGTATGAGGTTGACCAATAGGAGCGCATCTTTTCTGTACACAACTTTCAAAAATGGCGAAACGAAAGAGAGACTATGGTGCTAACGTTAAAACTAAAAGTAAAAATATATAAGAAAACAATAGTTTACCTCAAGTTCTCTTTGGAGGATTGACAGCCCATACTGTCCTCTTCGAGCAGGGTTCTCAAGTCTCACGCAATGGCCGTGAGACATACGCAATTCAACCAGTCCACACGCTCACACGCCACACCGTGTATTTCTCACGCTGAAAAGGCAATGCCGAGCAATCCAGGAACGTGTCCATTGTCGGGTTTTTCTGAACACAGGACAGCTAATACAACACTCACCGCTTCATCCATTGTTTGTTTACGTTCATTTCCGGAAGTCACGCGCTAGTTTCGCTTTCTCGATGACATCACGCGCCGTTAAAGACGGCATGCGATGACAGGTCAGGAAGCAACGTGTAGTCTGACATTGTGTCTTGTCCACGACACGACAAGATTTTATTATTCAAAATCGCGTAATCTGACACAGTGACTATCGTAACAGACAAAAAAAACGTGTAATCTGAACAGGGCATTAGTCTGCTATCAGTGACTCAAACCTCCGTTACTATACCTCTAAAAGAACGTTTGGAATTAGCAACGGAGGCATGGGATTAGATGCGTAAGAAATTAGTCCTACATACAAGAGCGCTTCAATGTCAAAAACTTGACAAACGTCTTGATATGAATCATCTGAACAATGTTTTGAGGTGTGGTAACTGTAGTATAAGCGGAATAATTGACTTCAGGCCATTGAATTATCCGAAAAATAATGCACACCCGGGTGTAACGTCCGCTTCGCATCGTGACCGCATTACCACCTCGGGTGTGCATTATTTTTCTAATAATTCGACGGCCTGTCGTCAATTATTCCTTACATATTAGGCTAATGAAGCCTATTATGCTAGACTCCCAGTTTACAGCATTAGTTAAGAGATTTGATTTCCTTGAGAAAATTAGCCATTTATTGTAACTGATATCCAAAATAATCAATATTGAATTCGAATCGGAATCGAATTGCAAGCTTGTGAAATCGAATTGTGAAATTTGTGTCAATACCCAGCGCTAATAATTATGACAAAACATCAAACTATATGTGGTGGAGCTTTCAAACTTGTGTGTAGCAATGACGTATTTTCTCAAGCACTTTATTCCGTTCTCTTAGTTAATGCCAATTATTTATACAATTTTATACACCTCTCCCTGATATGAGGGTTTTTATCTTATTTTCACTTTAAATAAAATGCTACCATTTTATAATGTAGTTTTATAGTATTAAACCGTGGTACAGGTGTCTCATGGCGGCATATACAATCAGTCCATCAACTGGTAGTTCAAGGATCGAAGTGAAGGGTAATAGCACAAAAAAAGAGTCAAGAAATAAGACATTCAACACACATTTTCAAGAAAATACGCTAGAAATCATTAGACCTCCTGCATAAGTCACTAGTTAGTTATTCTAAAGGTAGGAAAAAAGCTGTTTGATTCAACCACATATTAACAGAAGGGACATGGGTAGTGGAACACAACAGAAGTATACATTTTCTCGCTATATGTAAGTCCTCTGAACGAATTTGTAGTTCTTTCCTGTACACCTTGATCATGTCACAGCTCCAGAACATATGCATCACAGTGCCAATATTAGATTCACATTTATTAGAGAAAACGTAGGTGGGAAACATTAGGAAAAAATCTTATGGAGACGAACCAGTGTTAAAGTCCTGTAAATTACCTTTTTTTGCTTGTTTTGCTTGTGACTCGACATTGAAATTGCTACTATTTTTAAGTATATCTGAAGAGACATATTCATAAAAATACATTAAACCCCTTAATTTGTACCTTGATAGCACGCAATTATTTCTGCAAATTTTTTTTTTCTCTTTTGATTGTCAGCCTCTGCTTTCCGCCGCAGAATGAAGTGTAAAACACGTCGAGACATTACTTTTAGCTAATGAAAGAAAAATACTTCAATTTTCTTATGTTCGTTTTTAGTGATTTTTTTGACTTGTTGGTGCATTTTACAGCCCTTCATCAACACACAGCCCACCCAGTTTTAATAAAATCACAAAATCACATGTGATGATGTCTGTGTAATGATTTGTAGGTAGCTCATCTGGCACAGGTGAGAGGATGATGATGCAGCGAAGGTGATCTCTTGGCATATGCTTGGCGACATGGACTGTGTGGTTACTGAAACAACATCTGCTGCCAAGAAAATCTATGATGATACACAAGGACGACAACAAGTCTTACCCCTCGAGAACCGTCTTCTGGAGACCAAATGACAGGTACACATGCATATTGCATACATTCTCAAAAATCCAAATATTTTCAGGTACTTAGTGTTTTTTAGTAGGGCTGAGAAGGAATTTTAGTGCACTGATAAAAAGCAATGATTATTATGTGTTGGGAAAAAAATAGCTAGGAGACTGAATGAATATCTTCGTAATTTATTAATAAACTTGTGTTTTCTAGGGATGCTCTGATCAGGATTTTTGCAGCCGATACCGAGTACCGATTTCTTGTCATGGTGATCGGCCGATAACCGATACCGATTCCGATGCTTAATTGAATTAATATAAGACAAATAAACAAAATGGAACAGTTTAATGCAGCTCATAAGGTTTATTTAAACATTGTCCAATACTGTGGAGGACAAAATAAACATTTAGTCTCCTAAAATGGAGAAGTCTGATGTAACTTAAACATCGTCCAATACAAGTCTGAGCAGGACAAAATAAATAAATAAATAAATCAAACAACATTTAAACTCCTAAAAGAACAAATTGAAGTGGTTTGATTCAACTCATTAGGTTTAATTAAACATTGTTCAATGTTAAAGAGAATAAAATAAATAGAAACATTTAAACTCCAACATGGAGAAGTCTGATGTAACAAATTAAGGTTTAATAAACATTCTCCAATATAAGTATTATGTACGTCCTTACCATAGACTGTAAAAAATATGGACAAAGTGTCTGTGACGTCACCCATAGACTCTCTGAAGAACGGGTTTGACGCTGTTTATGGGGTACGCGGCGGCGCCATACTAGAAAATCTTGGAAAATAAAATACAAAAGTTTCAGAAAGGATACAGAGGTGGTATGATGTGTTGTGTCAGATCATGGCCGAGACGTCAAATTCACTCGGTGCAGCCCGTTATCAGCTGTCAATCAAAGTTAACCGCCCTTAACGAGTTAGAAAAAAATTCACCCCTCACAGTTGTCAGGCACGCGGAACATATTGAAGATTACAATAAAAGTCCATGGGACCAAACTGTAAACATATGAATTTATGCTGTGAAAACTGAGATTTTAACATGATGTCTATGGATATTTGCTCCCTTTTGGGACCGCCCTCTAGCGGATTTGAGATGTATTGCAGTTTCACGCACTTCCGGGTAGGCTTCAGCTTTCAGATTAGAATGTTGTTGCTTGGTCCTCACGCGTTGACGTCATCGAATCGCGATCGGTTTGTAAGATCGGCCAAGTTAGTGAGTACCCGATTCGAGTCATAAAATGTTATGATCAGCCGATACCGATCTCCGGCCGATCGATTGGAGCATCCCTAGTAAATGTCGACTGCAAACGATAGTTCGTCTCCACAGTATTGTGGAAGTGGCTTTGAGAGGAAGGCTCATTAAATTAGGCATTCAGTAAGCGTGTTTAGCTTCCACACTCCACTTGAACACTCGGATATGTGCCTAATAATAGCACACATTTATCTAGGTTAAAGTTAACGTTTGAGCGAATGGCCATGTAAAGTGGATAATGTTAGGCTACTACTTACATGCTTCAAATGATATGCCATATTTAAGGTTGGTGAATGATAGGTGAACAGTTTGATTTCTGCCCGAGATAATTACCATATGCTGATTTGCTGCTCGGAAATTCAAGCAACCAATGCTAGGTCTGGAATAACAATATCGATTTGCTTTTTTTTTTTTTTTTTCATGTGTATTAGGCCATTGCCTCAGCATCAGGAATGGCTCGTCTCTCTTCTGTCCAGTTGGAAATCCTGTGTTTGTCAAAGATTTGCTTATTTATCCTGAGCATGTTGAAGGCTGCAATAAAGGCAAGTCATTCACACTCACTGACAACAGCATACAACACAATGGTAGATTTAGAGTCAAAAATGAACTTTTCCTTCCTGCCAGATTCAGATAATATGATAATATAATGGCAGATAATATAGAAGTAAAGTACCTTATGATTCTACAATGTTTAAAAAAAACAGACATAAATTTAATAAATACACCAATAAAAAAACTGTAAAATGGCTATTTTTCACTCTCTATTCTCTAGGATAAACCAAACAAAGCAATGAAAATCAACTGATTTTCTCACCCTCATGTTCTTCTTGTACAAAAATGTGCTGCTCATGTATTTAATGGGAGTGAATGGTGACCTTCAAGCTTAAGAATGCCATTAAATGCAACTCATGCTGTATATGGCAGATGTTTTGAATGCACACTATAGGGTTTGTTCAGAAACACACGGTAAAGTGTTAACAAAATCTTGACCTTAGCCTCTGCTCTCCTGTGTACATTCATGTTCATGATTGTGAGAGATCATCAACAGCACAAAAGTACACATGAGAAAATAAGATTAATAAACACACAACACAAGGCCTATTAGTTCTCTAGAAAGTATTTGTGTACTTATTATCTGTGTTGATATTTGACAGCCAGAATGACAGTTCATACATGAACTAGTTATTAAAGGAGTAGTTCATTTTTAAAAAAACTTTTGCTGATAATTCACTCACCCCATGTCATCTAAGTTGTCCACGTCTTTCTTTCTTCAGTCGAAAAGAAATTAAGGTTTTTGATGAAAACATTCCAGGATTTTCTCCATATAATGGACTTCAATGGGAACCAAACGGTTCAAGGTCCAAATGAGAGTTTCAGTGCAGCTTCAAAGGGCTTTAAACGACACAGACGATGAATAAGGGTATTATCTCAGGACCCTTCGAGTCATGAGTCTTAAAAAGATTTGTTCATTTTGATGAACGAGTTTGAACCCAGGAGAGTCACGAGACGCTCATCACAGAACAGAGCAAGGTGAGCATTTGTGCTTATAAAACTTGAAATGAGCGATCGTTTTGCTTGATAAGACCCTTATTCATCGTCTGGAATCATCTAAAGCCTTTTGAAGCTTCATTGAAACTGTCTTTTGGACCTTGAACCGTTTGGTTCCCATTGAAGTCCATTAAATGGAGAAAATCCTGGAATGTTTTCTAGTTTCTTTTCGACTGATGAAAGAAAGACATGGACATCTTGGATGACATAAGGTGAGTGAAATTATCAGCAAAAGTTTTTTTTAAAGTGAACTACTCCTTTAATAGTTGTTATAGGCTTTTTAACTTAATATATTGTTCTTTATTTACTTCAGTTAATAAGTAAAATGAATTAATTCACAACTAATGTAACCATTTAAAGTATGGCAACTGTCATACCCTGGCACCCCTGCTGCACTTCCAAAACAAATCTCTTTCATTTACTAACCAAAGCCAATTTTCACACTCATTTAGTTCTCACTGGGTATTAATCTTTGGATCCTGGTTATCCTGATGAGGATGATGAATTCTCACTAAAGGGATGGAAAACAGATTTTCCAGGAAATAACCCACGATTTAACAAATTAATAGAATAGAAATCCTCCCTCTTTCCCAGCATGCATTCTATTTTGTGTCTTAACTTGGTTTGTATAGTTTTGTAAGCATGAACATTGCACATTCAATTTTAAATCTTTCCAGAATACTGCCATATTAATGTGTCATGGAATGATGTAATGGAATTTTCTTATTTGCGATCTTTCTTCACAGCTAAGGGTCTTTGGCATAGAGGCTATATTGGCAGTATCAAATGATCTAATGGTGTGTGCATGTGTGTATTATGGATTAGAGCAATCATATTTGCCTAAAATATTTGGCAGCCTTTAGATTTTGGCGTACATTGTAAGCATGATCAGGGCAAACATAATGAAATAGTGAAGCTATTGATGTGTTCTGACTCTTTTCAGTTTTTGCAACCCTTCTTGGAGAAACCATATTAATTGATGATTTGGATTCTGCTAATCACTCTGCGTTAGAGGGTAAGACACACTGAGTGTATGTGTTGGTGTTGTTAAATCTTCAAATATTTACTACGGCGTGTGTAAACGTGAATATTTGGTAGGTGGTTCAAAATAAGATGCAATGCCCCACACTCCTAACGCGCCAAGGGGAACGGATTAACAGCAACGGGAAGTTTGGTGGTTGCAGAACAAGGCTCCACCCATCGAGAAACTTCGAGGGCAAGTCTTTGGAGCACCATTTCCAAAGAGTACAAACACACATGCCTTCAGATAGGTAACTAACATAATTTCTCTCTTGGTGCACTGGAAGAAATTAGAGAATTTTTTTACTGTACTTAGTGTTTCTCTCCCATATTCGACGCAACAGTTCATCAAAATAAAAGTTTTTGTATAGCTTCAGTATAATTTTTGGAATGCATATATTATGGTACTTAAGACAAAACAGTTTTTTCATTAACTGGTCAGTATAGAGATGTGGGGCTATTTTGCTTTCATAATGCACCTTATTTCAGACTAGTGAAAAGAAAACATCCAAAATGCATATTTAAAGGAATGGTTCACTTAAAAATGTTAAATTCTGTTATCATTTACTCAACCTCAAGTTGTTCCAATTCCAAACCTGTATGAATTTCTTTCTTCTGCTGAACACAAAGGAAAATATTTTGAAGAATGTCTATAACCAATTGATTTACATCATTAAATTCCTTAGTGATGTTTCCTACTATGGAAGTCAATGGAGTACATCAACTTTCTGGTTACTGACGTTCTTCAAAAAATCTTCTTTGTGTTCAGCAGAAGAAAGAAATTCATAAATGTTTGAAACAACTTGAGATTATGAAAATTTTAATTTATAAGTAAACTCTTCTTTTGTGTTTATTTTCTTAAATTTTATTCTACCGTATTTTCTGACTGATTTCAATTACAATACATATCTTTAAAGGCTTTTTTCTCAATATTAGATTTTTTTTTCTGCACTGAACCAGAAATATCCACTTGAGTAGCACTTACATGCGCTAAAATTTCCATAATTGATATACTGTAGAAAGATTTTCAAAAAACATTTATCTCTGAAATATCAACAAAATAAAAATAATGATTCAATGTTCAGATTTCAGGTCTGGAAATATTTGCAAATTGGTGCATATTTAATTAGATACTTTGCACATTTAAACACACATTTCAGAAAATCATAATAACCTATTCACCTGTAGTGTCTTTGAAAAATGCTTATGTGATGAGTCTACTCATATAAATGGATGAAAATTGTATGTAATCTCTCTCTTATATTTGAATGTTCATTTACAGAGTTATTACAGCAGTACAGTGGTGCAATGCAGAAGGCCTCTGATGTCCAATCCAAATATAACTATCATTTCCAGTACCTGCAGAGTCCTGAGATGAAACAGAAGCAACAGAGCTCAAGCAGCAAGAGCAAGAGTTAAAAGAACTTGAGCAAACCCTTGGTATGTGTTTTTACCATTGTAGATTTGTATTTCTCATGCCACAGCATGCTTGCAATGCAATACTGTATAATTTCAGTCTTGACAGTTAACATGAAGAATCTATAGCAGTTAATACAACAGTCTATTATTATATGATATAGTTAAATTCAGGTTTAAGAAAAAGTTTGACTCTGCAAATTTGGGGTTAAGTTTATTGGCCAATATCACAGTGAGCTGGAAGGGGATCTCTACATTAGCCCAGACCCTTAACTGGATGTGGCGGAATGGACATTTGTACTTTTGTTGACAAGATGAGGCGGCAACATGCCAAAATTTAAGAACAAATGAAGGGATCTAAATACTTTACTGAATGCAAACCAGACTTTTGATGATTTTCTTCTCTTTTGTCATTGTGTGGTATAGAATCGATTAAAAGTGTGAAAAAGATGTGGTTCACGTGTATTTTAGCATAAGGCTGCTTATTTTAATGCCTTTTGTGCCTTAGCAGTGGCAATACATATTCTTTTAAATGGGTATAGGAATGATTCCTTGACCCTCTATGTTATCTATAATTTCTATAATTGGTACATTTTGACAAATGTTGACGGAAATGTGTGTGTCTGTGTATTTTTGCAGCCAATACCCCTGAAAAAGAGTGAAACGAAGCCTCGAGCCTGAAACGCCTGAGCCCTCAGTCCCTCCTAAACGGATCCGTCGCAAACCTTGCAAGCTGGGTAAATCAATGGTCATCTAAAGTGTTTGCTCTATAACTCCTGTTTCACACATGATTTGTTTGCAGTATGATGTGGTGCAGAAGCTTCACGCTCATTGTTCTTTTACAAAAAATGCATTTGCCGTACGGGCTGTAGTCAACCAAAGAAATCCTTCAGTCGACCAAAGTCTTGATCTGCACAACAAAAAAAAAAAACGTGATGTTTTGATCGAACATTTTTTAACAATTGTCATTGAGCATTTTGTAAAACAACAACGAAAAAAACATCAAAAATACATAAAACTATAATAATAATACAATTCTGTGCAAATTTTTTAACTGCAAAGTGAGGCGGTTTGTCCTACAACTGTAGTGACTTATCACAATCTGCCACATAATAAAAAATCCTAACAAAAGCTCTTGTTTATACAGGCTGGCTGTATATTCTTCTTTACTTTCAAAGCTATGGGTTACCATTCGTCCCAGCCGATCTCAGGCGTTTTAAAACAAACACACAAAAAACCAAAAAGCCTAAAACAAATCAATAATAGGCTGTAGGACCGCATATCAGTTTATTTTCATTTTGTTACATTATTTTCAAATGCGTAAAGTGTACAAATAAAAAAAAACATTTCAAGAAAACACAATCTATTGAGTCAGCATGATAAAGCCGTTAAAGTGTCTGCTCAGCGTCTTTTGCACGCTCAAGTTTGATTTCAAATGTAGGCGCGCGCTCATAATGGAAGCAATGTGGTCACGGTGCAACGCTTTTTTTTCCAAGTGCATCCACGCCGCATCGAGATAAAAACATGAATAGCAGCAGCTAAACTACCTTTATCCCTTAATGAGTGGGCGCGTGAAGCAAGCAGCGCAGCCAGCCACAGGTGAGTGAGTTCCAGAGTGTTCTAGGAATAAATATCAAGTTGTTAATCATTGAAAATTTCTTTCTATTAGTAAAAAAAAAAAATGCAACTCGTCGACCAAGATGGCATTGATCGATTAGTCGACTAAAAGACTAAAGTTTGACAGCCTTTAGTTTGCCGTGCGCGTTGGTCCACGTCTTCTGTTTTTCCACGGCTTCTTATGTATTACCTAGAAACAAGGCGGACATGAATACCACTAAGTCTGAATGTAGAAGTGGGGGGAAAAAATTCTTTATGACCTTCTGTATTTCTTTTACAAAAAATTCCCAAGAAAAAAAGCATGGGAGGCAGTTTGCCTGGTTGGTAAGTTTAAATTTAAAAAAGATACTTTTGATACTACATTTTCACGTAAGAGAAGTACCATGTTTAAATGTTTTGCCACTTGCCTGAGCAACTTAATATATAAATCTATATAAAAGTAATGCATGGAAAATTTGCATATTTTATATTTATTGTCTGAACATGAATATGTCTATGAAAGTCTATTGCAACAAATGGCAGATAGGGATTACAACAAGCTTCTTCCTGCGTTAGTGACATCACTAACCCTAAAATTTACATAAACCCCTCTCCCGGGAACATGCAACACTATCTTCATGGAGCATATAAGGAGTGATTTATAGTTCTATCATGACTAGCATATGCTTATCAGTGACTTGAAGATAGTTAACTCCACATCAGCTACAGTACAAATATTCATCAACTATCTGTTCAGAAACGTCCTGTTCGCATGCTTCACGCTGTCACATCTCTCCATCTTTGTCTCAGACTCAGCTTTTGAACATAAAAGGCTAAAAGTTTCTGAAATTTTCAGTGCCTATCCTGTGTGAGGTAATTGAAGCTGATAACACATGAGATCTGAATCTCCGCTCTGTGCCGGGAGCAGCAGCTCATTTGCATTTATAGGGACACAAAACAAAATGGCTAAAACTTCACATACACACTCTGAGGGACATTATGCCTCGTTTCCACTGAGGGGTACGGTACGGTACAGTACGGGTCGGGTCGGGTACACCATGTTCAGGCTTGCGTTTCCACCGCCAACAGTACCCTACTTGATAGGCGTGGTGTTTGCTGGAAAGAAGCGATCGACGTCATTTTCGCGCGAAGAAAGCGACATAGTAAACAACAATGGATGACAGACAGCACAGCAGATCTTGTTCTTGCTTCTCAGCATGTTTGTCACTAGAAACAAGCGCTGGCATTAGGCGTTTCTCAATACCAAGTAGCCAACGCAAAGTCCGACTCAGGAGAATGATCCCTGCTAATGGAACAGCGCGTTCTGAACGCGCCACTCAGCTCGCTCTGGCTCTGCGACTCCGGTTATCTCTGTATGTACATTTTAGGCAATAATAAAACGAAATATGTTATAAAACACCACTCTGCTTCTTTTCGATTTCATTTCAATACATTTTAAACATTATAAAGCACACAAATGTGGTTCAGGCAACGCATAGCCTATTGATTATATTCACTGCATGTATGTAACGTTATATTTATAACAAAACTAAATATAAAACACAACCCTGCCTCTTTTCGTTTAAATGTAAAAATATTAAACATATTCCAGGCAATATGTAATGTATTGCATATCGTATTGGTACAAATGTTGCAATAAACAACACATTATCTTGTAATAGAATTTAAAAAATGACAAAATTATCTCTTTTTGTTGCATTTCAGTTTTATCAATAATAGCCATTATAAAAGTATAAGTAAAAGGTACAAACAGATATACAGTAAAGCTTAAATAACATAAAGAAACAATTCAGTCAGTCAACTACAAATTCAGCGCTCAAAGATATGAAACTTCACGTAGCCTTCTGCCAAAGCTATTGGCCAGGGAACGAATTATAGATTCACGAGACCAAAGATCACCTGTTAGGTTTATACAAGACGAACTATATCTCATGTTTAACCACTACAGAGACGTCCGAGTCAGCGGCAAACATCAGAGCGACTAGCCGAGGAAAGGCTGTTCCAGGCGGGGACGCTTGAAATGGATCTCAGTCAAATTATCATAAATCTATAAATAAACCACAGATTTGAGCTTTAAAAAACTACTTTCTCGCCTGAAAAACTCTTAAAACTACATTTCGTGACACAATAACAGTAGAATTATAATTCAACTGTATGCTTCTAATGCCCTTGTTGTAGCACGCGCGAGTGACGATACTCTGTCCACCAATCACCGTTCTGCAGTGAGATTAGCTCCACCTTTTCAGTACCCTTTCACTGTGCTAGGTACCCCAACGAAAGGATACCCAAATAGTGGTACGGTGACGGTTCGCTTTTTGGTACCATTCACAACTTTTGACAGTGGAAACGCAAATAAATGCGTACCCGAACCGTCACCGTACCGTACTGCTCAGTGGAAACGAGGCATTAAGAGACTTATTTTGCATCTTGTAAAAAGGGGCATTATAGGGACCCCTTTAAATTCCTTCCACCCTCCACTAGGGTTGAACCAGACTAGTCGATTAGTGGACCTTAATACGATGCCATAACAGCTTTAAGCTTAACGTCGACTAGTCACGTCGATACATGTGACATTATATGATTGCGCTAATTTTGATACTATATGGCCATGTTGCAGATGAAAACAGATGGAGAGCCCAGAGGGTCATTGCAGCTAGACAGCAGCATTGGTAGGCTACATAAAGTGTATGGAAAATTGGAAATATTTTAGCTAACTTAGCACTATATTGTTGAAAGCGAAAATTAAAAGAATGACGCACGCTCACCTGTTTTACAGAGAAATTAGAGTTTCTCTTTTAAAATTATCAAACATCATTTTTTCATGTGTTTATTTAAACATATTAATGCATTTCTAATTCTCCCGCAATTATATTTTCTCTTCATCCTAAATGATGATGTAAACAGCGGGCTGTTTAGCTACATTCTGGCCATATCATGCGTTTCTGTGATCTGATTGTATCCGATTATGAAAAGACCACGTGTCGGCTAAATGCCCTAGAATCAGCATTCAAACAGATTTAAAATCGCAGTTAAGAGCATATGCATATGTAAATTGGACTTCTCCGAAAATGCTGAAAAGAAACGTGTGAAAGCGTGTTAGCGTATATGTATTCATTATGGCGACGCTATCGGCAACACGAGCATCTATTCATAAAGCCAACGTGCAAACGATCGTAAATCAAAGTGTGTGTAAGTCACAGACGCTTAACACACAATCATCTCAGTTAAAAGTAAAGAAACAAAATGATCTTACCAGTGCTGTCTCTTGATTTTGAAATTAGCTGATGATCAATAAAATGCAGCTCATTACTGTTGCTTTCAGTGCACGTGAACTCCGTTAAATACTGCATATAGCGTGTTGTTTAAAGTTCGGATCCGTTTTGCAAAAACGTATTATTTATGCAACCAGGTGTAATCGTTTTGATAAATCAGATGAGTAAAAACGTATGAAGTGTCCAGGTGTAACGGCCCCATTATGAGCTGTCAGCATCTATATAATTTTCTGTTAATTAATTGCAAATTGTGGCATGTTGCAAAGCATTCACATCTCTTGTGTTTTTTCGAATGACGTCAGCGACTAGTCAACGTCAACTCGACTTTGATGTCATAACAGTCGACTTCAAAAAATCTAAAGTCGTTCAATCCCTACCCTCCACCGTGTCATTTTCTGAATGTATGTTTATACACAGTAACCAGGCTATAAAGGCTGCAGCCACAGTAGACATGGAAGCAAAAAAAAAGAATCAGGATTCAGAGGAGCCACTTAGAAGGACTTTTGGTTGGCCTCAAAGAGGTTCTGGCAAACCAACAGATGGCTTACGCTAGAGCATGGGCTGTTACAGAACGGGATCTTGCTGATCTCACCTGGGAATAAGTCTGGAAGTGGAAGCAACACTTTGAGAATCTTCTAAACCCTGAGTTCATGCCCTCACTGGAAGAGGCAGGGTTGGAGGACTTGGGAAAGTCATTGCCCATCTCCAAGTCTGAAGTCACTAATGCTAAGTTCACACTGCATGAGTTAAGCCCCGATTTTCACTCGCAGACAGGTTTTGCGAAAATCGCCCACAAATGCCGTAGTTCTGAGAGAATCTGAGAGAAGCAACGATGCGTCACTGACGCCTGTGAGATATTTGGCATGCTAAATTATCTGGACCTCTCTGTGATTCAAAAGCCTGATGTGTGAAAGGACAGCAAGCACGGATGGCAGGTTAACAGGCTTGCAAGGTAATCCAGTGTGTTGTGCTAGCGATAACAATTTATTTAAAAGCTAGCCATGTCAGATTAAAGTGATTGGCAATATTAGACAATATTTAATATATGTTGATGTGTAAGTTATATTTAGCTAAAATAAACAACAAGGAATGATAGTGAATAGAGATTCAAAACATGAAGCTATACAGAGCTTACAGACACAAACCAGCAGCAAGGCAGACAAGAGCAATCAATCAAGGCAGACAGCAATAGGGACACTATTGGTTTATGGGGTACCAGTGCGTGTCATTCCAGTCTCTGTACAACCAGTACAAGAGCTGTATCAGCATTCTTGGTAGAAAGTCTCAAAGAAGCTGAATGTAGGCTATACTGCAGTGGCATGACTTGCACATCACCATCATTAAGCTTCCGACAACTCTTTCAGTATTTAAAAAACATTTTCCCAAGAATTATATTAAGAGCTCTGTGATTTTCACAATGAAGCTAAGCTATTTGCAATTCAAAAGGTCCTGTAGATTAAAGATTGTTTTACGGTAGTTGGTAGTAAGTAGTATTAGCCTGGCATGCCAGACCTACATCAAGATGTTAGGTCTGGAAACTCATCATTGACAGGGCTCAATCCGAGAGGCGGGATAAACGGTTGTCTTTCAAATTCTCTCTGCACGCAATTGGATATCACTAAAGCCAATCAGAGCAACAAAGAATGTGACATACTCAGTGGAGCAAGTTGATATATTATTAAACTTTTACCGTATCCAGTCCAAATGTCAACATTGAACATTGAAAATAAGGGAGATTTCCTGGAATCCATGCCCAAAATAAGGGATTTTTTGTTTGTTTTTTGTTCACAACCCACAAACTTTAAGAATAAAACACTAATCATTAAAAGTCTAAAGAGTTTATAACTAGCCTACATATGTGTGAGAGAGAAGATACAGTATATGTGTGTGTGTGTGTGTGTGTGTGTATGAGAGAGCAAGAGACAGTGTGTCATTAAAAAAATAATATAGAGAATGTTTAAATACTAATATCAGCTTACGAGGGAAACGGGGCGGAGTAGTGGCGCTTGCTTGAGATGATTCGGGAGAGGTCCGTGCACCGATCAGAGCGCGCGCTGACACGGAGTAAAGCCTTTATCCTCCGACGCCACAGCATGACTGCGGTAAAAATGACAAGTTGATCGTTTCGCCACAGCTTTTTTGTAACAGCGCACGTGGCGCCGGCCGCATCCGAGGATGAACGACTAAAACCGAGTATGTCCAAGCTTGCTCTTACCGTCTCAACTCTGTCGTCATTGTGTTAAGCCCGCCCGCCGACTCTATACATGATGTGATTGGCCCTACCAGAGTTTGGTTTTTCCACTTCGAAAGTCAACGGAGAGTTGCTAGACCACACTTTGCGGCAAAATAATTTTTGCTGCCACTAGGGCGCGTCTAGATTTCTAGGCTAAAGTAGTATAGTAGTTTGGTAGTAAGTCTTAGACCATGTGGTTTTGCCAGGACACAGGGGAGCTGAAAATGTGCAAAGCATCTTTCGCACATCATACATTAGGCTTCTTTGCATCCCCTAAACCAAAATTTCTCACATGTGGTAGGACTCTTCCTCTTTCTTTCTTCCATCTCATCCAGCCACTTTTGGTTCTCATAAGGATTTAGGATGTAGTTGTGATTATAGGATGCATACTGCAGTGACCACAGAGACGGCTTTCAGTACTCAACAGCACTCTCTATTTGGATGGTTGAATGCCAAAGCTCCATTCGATAATCAATCTTTGCCCATGGTCTATGATCAAAAATGTAATCTCTATTGTGGAATTTTTATATTGACAAACCAGTGGATATGAGAATGACTCAGGAGGATGTGGAACCAGAATTATGCCATTTACGTTAACCATACAGTCCCCTTACTGTTGCTACAGAAGCATGCAACACCAACACCAGAAGGTCAAATATCTTCAATGACCCACACCACCTCTGGGCACCTCCTTTCCTCTGTTATCTGCACAAATTGCAGATACCCCCATCAAACATCCCAGAGCACCAGCACTAATGTCTAAAGGTTGACAGAGACAGAAAAGGAGAAGAGTTATATCACCAAATCCATCAGGCAAACAGCTATAACCCACGCCACAACCGCAGCTCAACCACATACCATGACAGGACGATGGGATTTATTATTTTGCCCTCAGTTTAGTGCCTGAAGTTAACAGGCTTAGGAACCAGAACTGAGCACACATTTATATCCTCTGCTACCTTTCAGATCTGGAGGTAGCGGATGCAAATCAGCGACATCAAGACACGTTTACAGCCCCCATAAACAACAGGATTTCTGGCATTCCACCCCATCACCTCCTCCCATAAGGTCAAGAGCCATCATCCTCGCTATCTAACACCTCTAACTACTTCCTACCAGCAGCATGGATCAGAACAGGATTCCTCTCCTGTGCACCGCTAATTACTATCGTTTTTACATGGTTCTGACACTAAATGCTAATCATTTGTTAATTAAAGGTGGAATACCTAAGATTTTTGCATTAAAATATCCCAAAATCACAAGGCCAGTGCTATATATTTAGTTAAGATGATAACTTACAATATTCCAAGTGTTTCAAACAATGTTTAAATCGCGAGAAAATTTAGATTTTAACCAAGGAAACGGGGCGTGTGAGCAGGGGTGAGCTGGGAGTCGCCAGTCAATCACGTCATATCCGCGTTACCTCGGTTTCCGCTCGTACTACGTGTAGTCCTGGACAAATGCGGAAGTTGTAGTTGTGCGTTAGCGTCTATCAAGCAACAAACGTCAGCTTGTTTTGCGCATTTATTATGGAATGGAGCAGAATTATTCTTTTCAATTATTCTCGGAATGTGAACTGTTTGCTGTAAAGGGGGTCGCACACTGGACGAGAAAGCCGCGCCACGTCTAGGACAACGTCCAGTATTGCACACCGGACGCGGCACTTTCTCATCAGTATATGGCCAGCAATATTGTTATGTTTAATGACATGAAAGGAAGATAATGTCTGTTCTATGTTATGATTGTACTGTACAATTAAATACAATCGTTGCTGAGTCTGCAGTCTGAAAACTTTACATCAGAGCATCCGTTAACTGAAAGAATTGAGAATCTCACCTGAAAAATCTAATAACATCAGCAATTGTCATTCAAGCAGCTGATTTCTGTAAATGAATGCAAAACTAAATGCATTTTGCAGCATAGGGCGAAGTCAGGATTAGGGTTGGGTATCGTTTGAATTTGAACGATTCTGATTCCGATTCCTTGTTTCGATTCCGGTTCTTAACGATTCTCGATTTCGATTCTTTTAAGAGGAAGGGTCAAAAAGTTTAGCTAACCTTGCTAACCAACGGTCTTTCTGAAGGAAATACTCCTTCTGTCACAAATATTCCTTTTGTCGCAAATTTTGCATTTTGCTGAGATTTCGTTATTTTTAGAAAAGTGAAGCCACACTTTGGACCGTCGCGTAAGCTAATCATGTTTGACTCGCGCAGTTATGCCAACTCTTCCGGTAGACGCTTCTTCGTTGGTGTTGTTCAGCGGTTTCTTCTTTCGATCGGTGGACTGTGAATAACGAAACTAAGAATCAGAAATTTTAACGTTTTGAGCGATTTCGGGAAAACGAAAGTTTGTCCCGGTTCCAATTGAATACTCGATTCTCGATACCCAACCCTAGTCAGGATCCATTAGCAACGATTTGACTTCAAACCCTCTACACCATAGCTTCGTCCAGTGACTCGTACAGTAACATCTGTGATAACTAATTTACTTTTAAACCTGACTTTTCTTGCGGCTATTTCAGTTTAATGAAAACAAGCATGTCATTAAACGCAACATTTATAGAAATCGATCTTAACCTCATCCATGACAACTAATTTTCGATTTCCGTCTGACTGATTTATCGCACTATTTTTATTTTTTGTTTTGTGTGTTCTGTTTTGTTGTTGTTGTTGTTCTTTTTTCTTCTTGATGCTTAGTCTGCATATCTCGTGAGTTAATAGGAATAGGGGTGGAACTCTGTACAAGCCTAGCCTGGCTTCGTTCCCTCCTTGCATTGTTCTGTACTTGTACTAAACGTGCTAAACAAATAAACTAAAACTAAACTAAACTAAAACATTTATCCACGGTGGAGTTGAAAACAACATTTCCTATCATTCCGCGTTCCTCCACGTCGTCATAAAGCAAAGCCGTTGTTGTTGTTTTGAATGTAGCGCCCCTCAGCGACATGCAATCTTAGGTATTGCAGCTTTAATATGATATATTTTTTTCTTTTGTTGAAAATAGGTTAGTAGTTTAAAGTTATTCTGTGGGTCTAAAGTTTTTCTTTTATCTTAATGTCACCTACAGTACATCTTCTATTTGGTCTCACTTTCTTTTTGTTTTTTTAGGTGTTTTTAAGTACTATTATGTAGGGATTTTGGCCAGACCTGAATCAACCGTCCTCCAAGGACTCGGACCCCCCCCCCCCCCCCCACCCCACAGACACACACACACATACACCGCCACACACATTCTTCCACTCACTGGAGTGAGATCATGTTACAAGACTGTGGAATGTGCTTTATGTCTCTGACCCAAGAGATGGACTTTTCTGTGTTAAAAGACATTTAACCAGATATATTCCATGTGTTCTATGTATGTGTGTTTCCCCAGGTCACCGTGAAATATCTTTGTTGGTTGCAGCATAAAAAAAGGAATTAGAAATAACTTCCTTAGGCATTGTAAACAGAAGTATATGTTCATTTAATGTAACATAATGCTCCTTGGTGTCTCTAGAATACGTATCAGATGAACGACCCGAATATGTACAGAGATGTAAAGTAAAGTGTGTTTTTAATATGTTTTACTGCCAAGGATGATCGAACTGTTTCAATAGTAGCCCTTATGTGAACACACCCCCTCCCACGAGGAGCGCGTGGTCTGAGAACAAAGCACCATAAAAGAATGTTTCCCGCGTGCAGCCTCCATCTCCCTGATTGGCTCAAGCCAACAGGAAAGGGATGGATGTCCCCAAGAGGATAAAGGCAGTGCGCCAGCTCCGCCCTTTCTCTTCCGAAAACGTCTCATGCCAAGAAGCACGTAAAGGATCTCCTCACGGAGATCCGACCCCCAACCGGGATCCTTCTTTTGATCGTCCAAAGTTTCGTCCTCTTCTCAAATGAACTACCAAGTTCGTTTCCCAGGAAAGGAAGTGGACTTTGCCGATCTATTTCCTCGGGTAACGTCACCTCAAAGACTTTTAAGCCTTTCAAACATTCGCGCCGAATGCCAACGAACGCCACGTGACTCCCCACGGAACAAAGAAGCCACGCGCACGCAACCAACCATGCACGCGCCAGGACAGGCAGTGCAAAAGCGCCGCGCTCCACGGAACGCGCTCACGCGCTCCACGGAACGCGCGCACACAGGACAGCCTCTCCATTCATCGTGCGGCCCAACCGGGCCTGGCCACGAGTCCGTGACACACACAGACCAAACATGTTGTGCAAAGTATAACGTTACCTTCTTTTAGAGCTTCTCAGAAGCATAAAGAAAGTGTTTTCATGGTGTTCAGAAAGATTAATTGACTGTTTGGTGACTGTAACTCCCTCTCTCTCTCACCCTCACTTCTCTCTCTCTCTCTCTCTCTCCAACTCACTTATCGTCTAACGCCCTGCGTCGTCTTAGTTTGTGTTTAATGTTTGTATATACATGTATCATTGTAACGTAGTAAATGCTTACTTAGTTGCCTTATTGACTTTAATAAATTCAATATGACCATTTGTGATTGAATTACGGTCCTGCTCATGACAAGTCCCTGAAGTGAAAGATCGAACGCTGCATGCTTTATATAACTACACATACCAAAAAGGTTATGTTTTGTGGAGTTGGAATGCTGAATTCTTCTGGCCAGAGAATTAAGTTTTCCCTGCTCTATAAATTAATTGAGCTAATTAATTTTACTTGTCTTGTAAGACGTGGTCTGTGCAATCTGTTACAATTAATTTGTGGTTGATTGCGGAGATACACATGTATACATATAAGTAAAGTTAACAGAAAGCCCTCATCGAGGGATTTATTAACATGTAAGACCGGGCTTATCCAAATCTGTATGAATAATTATTAATTATGAATTATTAATTATGATATGCAAATTCCCCTCTGATCAGACCCGCCCAGAGTCATTACAGAATGGTGGAGAATGACGGGCACTTCAAACTTGTTTATGAGCAAATCAGTTTCAGTCCAAATGTGTATATTGTTATTTAATATTGTTATGTAATATTTATTATTACACGCGCACATCGGAGTGAACGCTTTGCGAACTCATCATATGACTGAGCTGGGCACGAAAGCCGCCTCAGCCAAGCATATTTAACAAGCTGCTAAATGTTCAAACGTTTTAGTCACTGTTAAAGTACTAAAAGTAAACTGCAGTTTCCTTAGTATTAAATTTGTTCTGACACAGATGGAAGAGAAACCTCTGTGCATAAACAACATTTTTAATAATTTTAACTCCTTTCTCAGGACGAAATTCTCCTGAGATTGTCGAAGACAAGAAATGTTAGAACGATGTTCTTCTAACATTCTTAAAAGGCCTTATATTATAATCGTTAGAAAAACGATGAGCTCCTGGTTGAAAAAAAACATTGACTTAGCTACTCAATGTATAAAAACCGCATATTATCATAAGTGCTATTGTGATATATGTCTATTGGAGCAGGAAACAGATGAGTAATTCCTGTTCCCCTTTTGCACAATGCAGCGAAGAATCCTGCTAACGTGTTTGTAAAAAAATATAGCACCAAAAAAAAATCCAAGCTGAAAACATTCTAATCATTAATACTAGTTTTGATAAATGTTATTTGGAGTTTTTGAAACAGATGAGTAATTCCTGTTTCCCTTTTGCACAATGCAGCGAAGAATCCTGCTAACGTGTTTTAAATAAATAAAAAAAAAAATCCAAGCTGAAAACATTCTAACCAATAACGGTAGTTGTGATAAATGTTATTTGGAGTCTTTGAAACAGATGGATAATTCCTGTTTCCCTTTCGCACGGCGCAGCAGAAAAAAAAATCCTGCCAAACGCGTTTGTAAAATATAGTACCGAAAAGAAATCCGTCGAGATTTAAATTCCGCACTATTCGTGATTATGCAGAAAATAGGTGTGTAATTCGCTACACGTCCTCTGAAACAATCACATTTGAAAGCGGGCTGGCTGTAATACTACTGCCAAACACAAGGGTGCACCCCTGAGTGTTTTCCAGTATCAGATGACCCCAGCCCCGACTCAACCCTCCACGAACGCAATAGCGCCCTCGTGTGGACACTAACAGCTAGGTCATTTCTTTCCTCAAAATTCTGTCAGGAACACCCTGCTTCCTTACTGAATTTCGAACTGAGTTTCCCTAATTTTCAATGCATGTGCAATCTACAGCCTGTTTCATTAACATGATTTTCCTTGCCTTGACTGTGTGCACTTGTTTTGAATTTGGTTCAAACCACATTTGAACTTGAAATTCAGAATTAAGTCTTAACAGTTTCTGATGACCACTTGGAAGGAAAGCGCCCCCTTGTGGCCATCACCTAACCTCACTGTCCTGAATGGCTTTCTCTCTCAGTTGGTTTTGTTTTGGTTACAGTCACTGATCCCTCACCGTAATCGGTGATTGTCATCAACATAACACCAACCTGTAATTTTACTGGACACTTATTTTAAATTTGGTTTGAAACAAAAACAAATTTCAGAAGTTAATTTGAATTAAGTCTCTGATTTCCCATACGGGAAATTGCATTATGGCTTTATTTCTATATTTCCATTTTCAAATTATTTTTAATAATTCCTGATCTGGTTTCATTACAACTGTATCGTTACCAATCTAAAGGTCACTTAACCCCTGATGCATTTTGCTCAATTCCGAATTGTATTTAAATCAGTTTTGAATGCACTTCCAAATCAAAGCTCTCTGTCAGCCAAATTGACCATGCAGGAGGAAGAGACACACACCTTAGTGGCCAAAACTCACCACTACAGATTGCTTCCTCCTGTGCTCCTCCCGCTGCACTTAATGCTATCTCTTCCCTGTATGGAGGTTGGGTTATTCCTGATAATTGACATTGTCACAATTCCCTTTGTGTTTATACCATAGACTTTGAGTAAAGCCGTTGCCTTTGATTTTTCAACAAAAATAGACACTCAACTTGATGTAGCAGAGGAGCTTAATTCAAATTGAGGCACACTTGTTCTTCATCCTGTTTTGTGTTTGTAGGTAGACCTCTCAAGTGCTGTGGTGATGTGACAGTCACCTTCGCTTGGGGTCTGGCTGGCTGGTTCGTCTGATCTGCTGCCACCATCGTGACTCGAGCGCAGGTTCGTACTTCCCTGTATCTTTCTGTTGCTGATGCGGCCGCACACGACACCACCAATCTGGCACCGCCGGTTGTGTTCAAGGTCAAGTTGCTTGAAAGGGCGCACCTCGGTACAGATGCACGAAATGCCCGGGTACACTGCTGTCGAGGTGTTGGGGGTGACAGAGGGACCAGCCACGAGGCTGACTCCAACCGGGATGACCTCATTTCACCCCAGGCAAACTAAAAAAAGGTATTAAAACCCATCCACTTAATATTGGCCACCGAATCTAGAGATTCCCCTGATATTTGAAGTGGTTGGCTTCCTCCGCCTTCTCCAAGCCACAAACTGCAGGCTCTAGCCTCACAAACTGCCTCTTCCACTTTTAACACTTCTCGTGTACTATTAATGCCATTTCATTACAGACCTTCCCATCTTTTCTATGGTTGCATGTTACTTCAAACTTTGCTAGATTGCCATTGCTCTGTTCTGTTGTGCTCTGTTCCTTTCAGTTCACCTAGAGACAGAACCTCTCCTGACAGACCAAGGAAAAGCTATGAAGAACAGTTTGACAACCAAGTCGCTAGCATAAACAGGCTGACCCCTGAAGCTCAGCGCCCTGCCAAATCTTCATTCAGACCCATGATGACCTACCCAAATTGTTCCACCTGAACGGTTTAACTGTCTGCATCAGTCTAACCAAAATTTCTCATACACGGCCTAGCCGGTATTATAGCTCCGTTAGCACGTAGTCGAACTTGCATTGGTCTCTCTGTGTGTGTTGTGCTCATTCTCGCCCACAGTGAAGCCAGTATGTTCCAGTCCCACAACCCGCGGGACAACCTGGAGACATGGCCGAGATTCCACGACCATCTCCATCCTGCCCAAAGCCACCACCACTGAGGAGCCCCGAGCCAAGAGCAACCTGGACGCAGACGTAAGTACAAGCTGAATGGCACAGGAGCCAAGCCAGAGCTCCTCACGACAAAGACTGGGCCAGACACGTCGACCTCGCCTGCCAGCTCAGCTGCACGCTGCACGCCTCCGCAAAAGGGGGCCGCATCGCCCTGGAGAGCACAACAAGGTTGCAGGGCCGAAGGATGACAGACGACCGAGCTACAGAAGGAAGTAAAAGACTTTACAAACTGCCCTGTCTCGAAATCTTCTACACAGACTGAAAGAGAATAGTCAGAGAAAAGAACCAAAAGAGGAATTACGACGAGAAGCTCGACAAAGTGAAGCCCCTTTGCAAAGTAGCAGAGGCTGAAACTTAAAGAGATTGCAAGCCACGGCCTCGATTAAGAAACTCCTCAAAGAGGCCCGTGTGACCATCCACAAGCTCGTTCAGGCAGAGACAAGATCTGGAACATGAACTTGATCCACAGAGTTGCAATACTCTATAGACTTCAGCATGACCGAAAAGGGGAAACACACACCACAAGTCTCCCTAACCAGTCTGCACATTTCAGCCAAAGAACCCCAGAGAGCTGAAAAAGGGGGAGGTGGGAAAGCCGCCCTCCACCACATCTCTGACAATCTACAAGACATCTTGACTTTCCACCTGCTGTCTCCCAATTGGTGTCTGACATCACACCGACACCCAGCAGAACAGACCCAGGAGGGCCTGTGCTACCACCACCGGCTTCCGGAATCAAGTTCGCTGTGGAACTTGCAGCGAACCTATAACTCAGGAGGACACCAGTTCCAAGGAACCTCTCCTCTCATCCGTCAGTCACCACAGCTCCTGCCCCACGCAAGGCCCACTGAACGATGCGTGAAGGCCCACTCAGTAGAATTCTGAAAACCCAAATTATTCTGAACTGGTAACCCAGAAGACACCGCACTGAACGCAGTGCAAGACTCTGTAAAAGGTCCTTGATCTACATTGGACGTTAGAACTTTTAAAAGAGAGGAAAATGGGTGTTCAAAGAGTTGGCAAGACTCTGCGGCCGTAGAATTAGAATTTTACTAAGTTAAAGGAATCTTACATAGACATGTACGCCTCAACGGCCGAACAGACTATGCATGACTCTTGTGGAACAAACAGTTTCTAGATGTTGTCTAGAACGGCACTTGTTAAACATTTCACGTACAGTGAAGAGTCACAGAAAACACCCACTCCATACTTTGCCTTGACGACAGAGTGTAGTAAAATCACCCGAGTTTAAATTACTGTTAATCAACAGGCGTGCACTTGACCATCGGCTGTTCAACTCAAAAACACTACGTGCAATACGCATCTTGATAGCTGGCTTGCCTAAATGAACTAGAATAAAACAAATAGCGGGAATTCATCTCATCAAAAAAAAAAAAAAAAAATTTTTTTTTTTAGGCCTTAGACTCCCAAATGGTATCAGGAACTTCAGCATTAAAGCATAAGTCTGTGTAACAGAAGAATTCATCTCAGCAGCTTGTAATCCGTACCGATATCTTTTACGCTTTTGGAAATAAACAAAAAAAGAAAATCCAAAATCGCGGTATAAGTAAACCTGTTTCTGACGAAGACAGCTCAGGACAGAGTTATATGTATGTAGATCTAGGGCGATGCTTCCCCTTCTATCGAAGTAAAGGCCTCAATTTTATTGTTAGATCGATGCATTCTGACCTAAATTTTAGCTTGCTTCTACAAGCAGAAAGCTGACTGAAAGATCAAAGAGAAGTAACTCCGCGGAAAAGTCAGCATTCATGCATGAGAGTACATAACCATATATGCTTCAGGAAATCTGAATCGTCATTCCCTTACTCTGTAAGCAAATAGAACAGAGACAAGCTTTGACTTGCAGCAAATCTATTCGCTTACTCTGTAAACAAATAGAAGACTGTGAAGTAAAGAAGCATAAGTCTCCATGAGAAAGTCAGCAAATGCCAAAACACATTTTGTGCGTTTTTACTTCCAATGCAACCAAGTTCTTGAAAAAATCATAAAAAAGCACAGTACCTCCCCTTTAACCCGTCGAAACATGCACTGATTCATGTAAAACACACAGACATTCTTTCAGGAATACTGTCGGATCGCTATTGACACCCTCTGGCTTTCTCCATGACAACTTGTCACAGGAAGTGCTAACTCGTAATGTCACTTTTGGTAAAACAAACCAGCCTGGGTGGCTGAAGCCAACCTGAGCCCAGCATCAGAGCTAACTTAGGCTAAGCTAAACTGTACCCATCACTAAGCTAACCAGGCTAACCTAACCTAAGCTCAGCATTCAAGCTGACTTGGGCTGGAGCCGACCTAACCCAGCTCCATATCGAAATAAAGGCTAAGCCTGAACAACCTCAACAGTTAGCAGTTAGCATTATTTTCTTGAACCCTTAATCACAGCTGTGTTCCACAGTGCAAAGTAAATTCTCAGAATACTTTCCTCAACACCACTTAGGGTTTCTAATTATTCACTTTCCGTGTTTGCAAATTCTTATCTCAGCCAAGGTTTACCCTCACAGGGTTAGGAATACTCCTTGCTAACCATTGAAGACTAGACTACACTAGATGCCCTGTTAATTAAACTCAAGTCTAACTGCAGGTAAACTGCGTTAAACTAACTACAGGAAGAATTTGTATAACCAGTTACGGAATTTACGTCGCATGTGGCTGAAGCTTGGAGGAACACACCCAATGTGGTCTTGAAACACGCAACCGCCACAACCCACTATAGAGTGCTAGTTCTACCCAAGCAAATCCAAAGTTTAGCCACTAATGCCACTGATTATAGCTGTACTTCTAGATCATTCCGATGTTTTGATCATTCTATTTCCTTTTGCTTTAATTTTGATTTTATTTTTCCTCGTTAATCATTCCATTCCTTTGAGCACGTGATAGTAATAGCAAGCAGCTATTCCCTTGTCCATTAGGTCCTCTATATGATCTAATTCCTTTGCCTCTCTTGTCCGAGTGTGGTTCCATTTCCCATAGGGCCCAGAAAGGAAGCAGACACCCTTATTTGTTATTTTGGCTTAAGTTCCAGCCAGTGCACTCGTTTTGTTACCCTCTAACACAGAGTAATCTCAACAACTTACTAAAGGCACTACTAATAACCCTAGGTATTGACAGCAAGCAGAATTTAAAATAAAGAAAGCTGTCCTTTTCCCTATTATCGTTCACACCATCGAGCTATAGTGAACCACCAGCTAAGTCCAGAGAAAATAATTTAGTCATAAGAACCACCTGTGACGCCATTCACTATTTCATTCTCGGCTATGTCCTTCCCAGGAAGATACCCGTGTCACACAAAACTTAGCCCCCTAACATTCACAGCTAACACATTATAACAGCAAGAGACATGAGCTTTATGTTAAGATGCTACGATGAGTCATTAAGCAGTACAACTCTAACTTTTAGGGCCACGCATTAATCACTCACAACCAGTGCCAGAATGCCACAGAGCCCTGTTAACCTGACCTCACCTCCCAAGGAACCACTGCCACAAACCACGGCATGGCTCCAAAGGATTTGACCAGCCAAACCAGAAAAGCCAATCATGAGAACTAGACTGTCACTTGCAAACCGTCTCAACTCAACCTGACTGCATGAAACATATTCTGCTCGATGGATTACGTCCCAGTCTCCGTGTAGGGCGCAGCTTCCTAGCTCGTCAACAGAGACTGCCAAATGGACTATTAGCTGTTGCACAAGCTTCGAATCGCTTAACTCCTGATTGACATAATCCATACCAATGTTCTCACCGTTAACATCAAGAAGAATCCAATTCTAAAAACTTTATTTAGTTCCGACAACCACCAGGTATGGAAAAGGATGCCAATCCTCAGAACTCTTTGTTTCTTTGAAAGCTCATTCCACAGTGAGTTATTCCGGAAGCACCCTGGCTGTCCCTGTAGCATATCTACCATAGTGATTGTACCACAAAGTCACATTACGCAAAGACTTTGTCGAAAGACTGGGTAAACAACTAACTAACCTGTCTGAGCATTACTCAGAGCTGCCTCAGGAGGACCCACACTTCACTGAGAGTAGACCGTTTCCAAGCCAACATAGGGCAACACAACAGTCCTGTGCTCATCGACCGCACCAGAGCAAGAGCTTGAAGCCGCACTCTATCACCAAGAGACCAAGCCCAATCAGCCCAGCGGTACCCCCTCAACACGCCACTGAAAGCACAATCCTGAGCACACATCAGATAACAACAGTGCAGCCATGTCACTGACAGCAAAAATCCCTGAAGGTGCTGAAGAGAGTTCCTGCACAAGATCTCACAAGAAGGACAAGCCAGACATGCTATGTCTAGTCTGAAGACCCAAAACAGTAACACCCAGATACACTGTCGTTCCAGCATCACACTACAGAGCCTCACTGGCCACTTCAAAGTGACAGCACCAAGCAGCCACCTACAACTGACAGCTGCACAGCCTGAGCACGACAACACCGTGTCCCACACATCAGTCCTGAGACGCCAGGACTTCTGGGAAACTACCCAAAAGGGGGTGGCACAAACTCTGCCTAGGCCACCTGAGAGACACTGATTTCGCAGCCTGAAGCCATGCTAAACTAGACACTGCAGCTCAAAACATCACGCTACTGCCAGCCCCAACTCTTTAAAGACTCAAACGATCAGAGCAGAACTCTCAAATTCCCAGAAACAGGTGAGCTCGACAAGGGTGCAATCCTACAGCCAAAAACGACACATCTGGCTCAACACAGGCAGCTCTCATTCACCCACAATTGGCTCCATGTGTCCCATTACTTCAGTGTACTCATCACGAATCGATTATTACGCACTTGCTTATTGGGCCAAGATCTGCTTAGACGTCTTATGAGCCTTTAATAGACTTTAAACAACTGAATGTCTGAGCTCAAGTTCAAGTACCCCTCCTCCAGTCACACAGGTCAAAGAACCTACCTGGCAGGTCACAGAGGTCACAGTAATCTCTGCAACCAGCCATAAAGGCACAGCCTAGCACAAATGCAAAGTAAACTGCTACCTGCGCCTACTTCAGGCTCGCCAAAGACTGAAGCGATGACCAAATGAACTTTGAGACAACCACCTCTGAGCCCCTCCAACCGCCCAGAACTCAAGAAGCCGTTCAACCACGACAACGGCAGCTCACCAAGCACATGTGCTAGCCAGACGAGCCCGACGCTTGAAGTCATGACCCTCGTTGACATCACTTCGCCACAGCTTGTGCTGCCACAGTACAAAAGGGATGTGCCCGAGCCCAGTGTATGCCTGTCACGCACCATGTGGGCTGCACACCGCAGCACCAGGACACTCTGGCATCTCAAGGCATCAGGCTGTCCCAGCCAACAGCCGCTGAAATCTCTTCCTCCCTTTCTCTCTCTCCCTGTCTTGTTACAGGATGCTGCTGCTGTGGTCTCGTCCTTCCTGTGCCTCCAGCCAACCAGAGGACAACTGCAGTCATCACCAGGTCCGACATCACACGCATAGGGTCGACCACCATGCAAGCAGAGCTAAATGACACCCACGCGCTGCTGCTGTCAGAACGCAGTCAAACACCGGCATGTCCAGCAACAAAACGAACTGCAAATCCTTCGAGCCAAAAGGTAGCTCACAACAGAGTGCCTCCTTACAGACCACTCAAGAAATTGAAATGGAGCTGTGACACAGCTCCACATAACGCCTTACGGGATTCCGCTGAACCAGACAAGTGAACTGCTAGCCGAGACAACGTTGTCTACTGTCTGCCAGAAGTGACTTTGCTCAAAACTCAGCATCAAGCAGCCTTGCTCCGAGAATTCAAGCTACCCTGCTGCGACTGAGCCCTAGTCAAGTCCCATCTTTAGACGAAACTCATTATTTCACCCTGATTCCAGAACTGGGAATTCCTGAACTGTGAAAATCCGGGTGCCCAGTCCGAACTCGAACTTGTTCCTCAGCAACATAGCTCTCCTAGCTGTGTTTCAACTCACCTGCACCACTGCACCACTGCATCACCTGTTGTCCATCCCTGGACCGCAGCTGATTCTCCTTGCTGGGTACCTCTACGGGGAATCAATGATGGCCCTTGAACAACATCTTGACTTTCACACTCCACAAGAGTACTCAACAAACGCAAACCCTCCACAGCCACCACTGGACCCTCAGGGAAGAGGGACACACTGGAGACTGCGTCCACCCCATCAAGCTGAGCCCGAACCTCAGCCTAGCCACGCTGTCACCTGACTTTCACTATCATCTTGCCCTCCATCCATTGCCACGGGGTGTCGTTCGATGGGAAGTCCACGCCAGGACTCCATCTAACGAAAAGGGGGAGATGTAGGGATTTTGGCCAGACTGAATCAACCGTCCTCCAAGGACTCGGACCCCCCCCCCACCACACACAGACACACACACACATACACCGCCACACACATTCTTCCACTCACTGGAGTTAGAGTCATGTTACAAGACTGTGGAATGTGCTTTATGTCTCTGACCCAAGAGATGGACTTTTCTGTGTTAAAAGACATTTAACCAGATATATTCCATGTGTTCTATGTATGTGTGTTTCCCCAGGTCACCGTGAAATATCTTTGTTGGTTGCAGCATAAAAAAAGGAATTAGAAAATAACTTCCTTAGGCATTGTAAACAGAAGTATATGTTCATTTAATGTAACATAATGCTCCTTGGTGTCTCTAGAATACGTATCAGATGAACGACCCGAATATGTACAGAGATGTAAAGTAAAGTGTGTTTTTAATATGTTTTACTGCCAAGGATGATCGAACTGTTTCAATAGTAGCCCTTATGTGAACACACCCCTCCCACGAGGAGCGCGTGGTCTGAGAACAAAGCACCATAAAAGAATGTTTCCCGCGTGCAGCCTCCATCTCCCTGATTGGCTCAAGCCAACAGGAAAGGGATGGATGTCCCCAAGAGGATAAAGGCAGTGCGCCAGCTCCGCCCTTTCTCTTCCCGAAACGTCTCATGCCAAGAAGCACGTAAAGGAATCTCCTCACGGGAGATCCGAACCCCACAACCGGGATCCTTTCTTCTGATCGTCCCAGTTTCGTCCCTTTCTCAAAATGAACTACCAAGTTCGTTTCCCAGGAAAGGAAGTGGACTTTGCCGAACTCATTTCCTCGGTAACGTCACCTCAAAGACTTTTTAGCCTTTCCAAACATTCGTGCGAATGCCAACGAACGCCACCGTGACTCCACACGGAACAAGTAAGAGGCCACGCGCACGCAACCAACCATGCACGCGCCAGGACAGGCAGTGCAAAGCGCCCGCGTCTCACGGGAACGCGCGCCACGCGTTCCACGGAACGCGCGCACACAGGACAGCCTCTCCATTCATCGTGCGGCTGAACCGGGCCTGGCCACGAGTCCGTGACACACACAGACCAAACATGTTGTGCAAGTAGTAACGTTACCTTCTTTTAGCAGCTTCTCCAGAAGCATAAAGAAAAGTGTTTTCCATGGTGTTCAGAAAGTATTAATCATGGCTGTTGGTGACTGTAACTCCTCTTCCAGCACTGCTCCACTTCTCTTCTTCTTCTCTCTTCTTCCAACCACTATGTCGTACTAACGCCCTGCGTTGTCTGATAGTTTGTGTTTAATGTTTGTATATACATGTATCATTGTAACGTAGTAAATGCTTACTTAGTTGCCTTATTGACTTTAATAATTCAATATGACCATTTGCTGATTGAACCACGGTCCTGCTCATGACAAGTCCCTGAAGTGAAAGATCGCAACGCTGCATGCTCTCATATAGCTACACATACCAAAAAAGGTTATGTTTTGTGGAGTTGGAAATGCTGAATTCTTCTGGCCAGAGAGTCAAAGTTTTCCCTGTCTTATGCTAGAAATTAATCGAGCTAATTAATTTCACCTGTCTTGAAGACGTGGTCTGTGCAATCTGTTACAATTAATTTGTGGTTGATTGCGGAGATACACATGTATACATATAAGTAAAGTTAACATAGAAAAGCCCTCATCGAGGGATCATTTATGTAACATGTAAGACCGGGCTTGATCCAAATCTGTATGAATAATTATTAATGATGAATTATTAGATTACGATACTGCAATTCCCTCCAATTTATGAGACCCGCCCAGAGTCATTACAATTATGTCACTAAGAATAGTTTAAAAAAAACATCCACACTGCTATGTGCTGCATGCTTTCCTCTCAAAAACAAAAATAAAACACCACAAAAATGTCAATGGTGTCCTCAATGGCCGTTAAGAAAGCATCTGCTCATAGTGATGTGACGTTTATTTATATAGCACTTTATACAATGGATTGTTTAAAGCATGCAGCCTTATGCCAGTATCACTTTCAATAAGAACTCAATTTTCTTCTACAATGCAGCTCTCCAGTGTGTTCATGTTTTTACTTGTCTAGACTCGACCTTGACTGAACAGAAGAAATAAACAAGGGATTTACAAGTCAAAGAAGGCGGAGCTTCAGAGCCACACCTACCTATTACATTATAACCATTGAAAATTGTAGTTTGAAGGTGTTTGGCAGCCAAACCTTTCCGCAAAGTTTGCTTTGCCAAGCTGTTTCTAACTCCAACCAAATTTCATTTTGTCCCAATTTTTTTTTTAAATTGTCACAACAGTTTCGATTTCTGCTTGTAATTACATCGGTATGTATTTAATTATAAGTCTATATTGTTCACTTTTTTTGAGGCATAAAATAATTTTTTGTTGCAGTTATTTTTGATTCAGAAGCCGCAGATTAGTGACCCACCAGTAACGCATCTTTTGTGAAAGCACAATGGCTGCTTCCGTAGGCATATGTACTGCAAACGAATTTTGTGAAATGCACGTAATAGTTTTTTTCTGTCTTGTCTGTTGATTTTTCACTGCTATTAATAGTTTGTTGTTGTTTTTCCTCCAGCAGATTCATGATTCACCAAGCTGACAGTTGAAGCAATGCTGAAGTATCAAATATTGTTTTGTCTTTGTAAATCCTCCTTTTTTTACTTTAAACTCTTTACACATTGTTTTAAATTCCAGGATTTAAAAGAAGAAAAATTTAAGAAGAGAAAGCAAAAAAGGTTAATATATTTTGTATCGTTCTTTCGCAAAAAAAAGTTTTTTCAGTAACACCGGGTCCTGTCATCCTTTTTTTATTCCACAAACCTTCCAGCAATCACACTTTTACTAATGCCATCTATTTCCTGTGATTTTAAAGCCCAATGTATCTTCACATGCATACATCGTCATTTCAATGCATGCTCTATTTAATGTCTAGAGTGTTGCAGTGATGATGAGTTCTATAGGCCAACCTGGAAGTTAGCATTATGGTGGTTCCCTTGGGAAGAAAAAAACATGGATTTTTTTATTGGCTTCTGTAGTTTTCTATTGTTTATAGGCTTCTGTAGTTTTTCTATTGGCTCTAATCAACAAAAGTTTGATTCTCAAAAAAGCTAAATGTAGGCTATACCACAGTCGCATGTAGGGTTTTTAGGGGTGAACAGTTAAAGACCCAGAACCAGATACTATATGATGAATGAAGAAGAGAAGATAAAAAGATTTACTGAAGATAGTTTTTGTACTTTCATCAGCAGAATTCAGCTTCAAGGCTCACACAGGAGTTCATAGGCCAACCGCTTACAGTTAAAAAGATCACAGCAATTATACCCTTTAAGGTCTAAGCTACGTCCTTGCTTCAGGTTACAGTCTCTGATTGGCTAAGAACACATACAGTCTAAGCAATTTTCCACACATATACAGTAGGCTGAAGCATATCTCCATGGATTATGCAGCGGACACTCAGACCCTAAAGTTAGGTTCAGCGAGTGGCTGAGAGGAGTTTCATGGACTTATCACTTATCTGCTTCTCTTTTGTTTTATATTTAAAGTTTGACCAATTTAGTTTGACCATTTCAATTAACTTTTTTAGGGCCCGAGCACTAGCTGTGCGAGGCCCTATTAAAACTGTTGGGGTTATTTTTTAGGGCCCAAGCCCTGAAAGGGCGCAGAGCCCTATTGTTTTCCTTCCGATTATTTTTTTATTTTATTTTTTTTTTTTTTTATTTTTTTATTTTTTTTTTTTTTTTTTCTAGCGACTATTCGGGCACTTTTGCAGGCCCTTAACATGCTCGAAAACTCTTGAAACTTTGCACACGGGTCAGAACCCGCGGCCATCAGAGCCGGGCTGAAGCTGGTACCCGGGCGTGGCAGGGCGGCTCGTCAGCGCCCCCTGGAATGGGGTCCGAACACCTGGTCCATAACTCAAACACACTTGCATGTAATAATATGAAACTCGGTACACATGTCGATAGCAGAATTTCATCTATACCTCGCGTTCTTACTTTTTACCCCAGCCCAACAGGAAGTTGGCTATTGAGGTTTTTTTGTAAAACACACGCAATGAACTTTTAAATACTCCTCCTAGAGCTCTGATCCAAATTCGACGAAACTCGGTCAGCGTGAAGTCAAGACATTGAGGATGAAAGTTTGTGTGGGGATTTTTGATATCTCGAACGGTTTGGCCGTGGCGAGGAAACGAAACTATGGCGAGAAACGTGAAACAGGAAGTGTGTCATAACTTCAGCATACATTAACTGATCTGGATGAAACTTCAGCAGTGCGTTCGCTGTAAGAGGACGATCACATGGATGTGACTATTGTGAGTCAAAGTTATAGCGCCACCAACTGGCAGCAGGAAGTGTGTCACTTTCAAAATGCTTTGAAATCACCCTCTTATTTTTACCCGATTTGCTTCAAACTTCATCTGTATAATGTACATACACGGCAGATGAAGACCTATGAATGGATTCTTGATATCTTTGAAACTGTTGCCGTGGCGACGCATCAAACTTTACCATTCTTTTAGGATGCATTCTTTTAGGGATTCGAACATTTGTCCATAAATCAAACACACGTGCATGGATTAATATGAAACTCGGTACACTCATAGATCACATCAGGCCAAACAACTTTCGTGCTCTAAGTTTTACGACAGTTCAAACGGAAGTCGGGAATTATGTTTTTTTTTTTTAAATAATTGTCCTAGAAAAACATCAAATTACAACCCATGCTGTTACCAATCACCACCAAACTCGGTGTGCATGAAGTCAAGACATTGAGGATGCTATATTCCGGACGGATTTTTGATATCTCGAACGGTTTGGCCGTGGCGGATTTTTTTGACTAAAAAAGGACACATATAGTGTGTTATAACTTGGTTAGTTTTACTGACAGTTACAAAACTTGCCGTGTATATTGTTCTATTCAAGCCAAACAACTTTCTAATTAACAATAATAAGCTCAAACCCACAGAAAGTCAGATATTGTAGTTTGAATATGATCATGCTCTTTCTAAACCTAGGCCTGTCACACAGTCTGTGTGTGTGTGTGTGTGTAGGGGGAGGGGGCTTAATCATTTCACTGTGTGTCTGGCCTGCTAAAGTAAATACATTTCTTAAGCCTGGTATTTTTTACATAAGTTTTTATTTTTATTTTTTTTATAAGTAAAGGCATATAACCTGTTTAATTGTAGTGCATTGACAATAGTTTTATATAATTAGTGTATTAATTAAATTAACTTGGTCCATAAATCAAAAAAGTAAGTAAATAAATCAAAAAGGAAGTGTGTTAAAACTTCTGCATACATTAACTGATCTTGATGAAACTTCAGCAGTGTGTTCGTTGTAAGAGGTCGATCACATAGATGTGAGTCAAATATATAGCGCCACCAACTGGCAGCAGAAAGTGTTTCACTTTCAAAATGCTTTGAAATCGCACTCTTACTTTTACCCGATTTGCTTCAAATGTAAACACACGCCAGATGAAGAGCTGTGAAAGCATTATTCAATATCTAAGATAATGTTGCCATAGCAACGCATCAAACTTTAACATTCCTTTTTTTTGATGATTTTGAGTCTCTTAGCGGCTTTTGGGGCCCTTAATGGGTTTGAAAACTCTTGAAACTTTGCACACAGGTCAGATCCCACAGCCATCAGAGCCGGGCTGAAGATGGTACCCGGGTGTGGCAAGGGGGCTAGACAGCGCCCCCTGGAACGGGGTCCAAAACTTGGTCCATAAATCAAACACGCTTGCATGTAATAATATGAAACTCAGTACACATGTTGATCTCATCGTTTCATATATTCATATATTCTCCTCAAGCCGGACAACTTTCTAATTTACACTCATGAGCTAGGACCCACAGAAAGTCAGATATTTTGGTTTGAAAATGTTGAGTGTCTCTCTGAGCCTACACTTCTGTATGGCAAAGCCCTTTTAACATTTAAAAGCTAAGTTTGACTATTCGTAATTAACATTGTAGATATCAATAACGTCCTTTCTAGTCGTAATTACATTTTGGATAGTTTGTATTATCATTTAAGATATCTGTAACGTAATTGTGACTAGTCGAAACGACAGATAGAGTATGGCAAACCGTTTTAACATTTAATCATTTTAACCTACTAGTCTCTATTTTCATGCTACTAGTACTTATTTTTTAGATACTAGTATCTATTCCATTAAGTACTAGTACTTATTCATTAGCTACTAGTGCTTATTCTTTAGATACTAGTGCCTTTTCTTTAGATACTAGTGTTTATTCTTTAGGTACTAGTACCTTTTTAAAGATACTAGTACTTATTCATTAGAAACTAGTCCTTATTTATTAGATACTAGTACTTATTCATTAGATGCTAGTCCTTATTCATTACATACCAATGCTTATTAATTAGTTACTAGTACTTATTCATTAGATACTAGTACCTATTAAATAGATACTAGTACTTATTCATTAGACACTAGTACTTATTTCAATGGTGACTAGTAACTATTCTTTTGTTACTAGTCACATTTTTTCCATTGACTTCTATGGTGATCTGTCATTCAGATATCAACTATTCAGTTCTGACTAGTATGTTAGTATGTATTCCAATTGTGGAATACATACTAGTATGTATTCCAAAGCAGGGGTTACGTTTTTGCACGTCGTGCAGAATAACCCTAAAGGCACCAAGGTGGCGGTGCCACCGGCTTATATATATATATATATATATATATATATATATATATATATATATATATATATATATATATATATATATATATATATATATATAAATATAGCTGCGAGCAGCGATGGAGGGCCAAAGCCAACGGTACCGCTCATCCCGGTGCCTTTAGGTAACTAAAGGCACCGGGATTGCGGTGCCACCGGGGCTGGGCCCGCAATCGCTGCTCGCAGCTATATTTTATTTATTAATTTTTTATTTTTTCTGCAAAGTAAGCGCCATTTTCGAAGCCGCAACATGCTTACAAAAACTCACCAAATTTGGCACGCATGTCAGGACTGGTGAAAAATTTCGTATTTTGTGGGTTTCGTGGATGGGCGTGGCAAAATGGCTCGCTAGCGCCACCTAGAAAATTGGAAAAATTAGCCCCTCGTCCACGTTCAACCTACATGCACGAAATTTGGTGGGGACGTGCATCATATCAAGACGCACAAAAAAACCTCAAGAAACCATACCCTAAACTCGACAGGAAGTCCGCCATTTTGAATTTGGCGGCCATTTTGGGACGATTTACACACTCCGTACTTTAACGAACTCCTCCTAGGGATTTAGTCGGATCGACTTCAAATTTCTGCTGTGCCTTCTAAAGACATTGACGATGTAAAGTTGTGCTATCTGCGCGTTTTCGTCGATGGGCATGTCCGTGGCGTCGATGATTCGCCATGAAACAGGAAGTTGTAGTAACTTGGCTGTAAATGCCCAGATCTGCACCAAATTTTACACATTTGACAAGAGTCCCGCCCTGAACAAATCCACATGCCGACATTCACCCACAGTCATAACGCCACCTAGTGGCAACAGGAAATGACCTTTAACGAAGCAGCCTCCGCCGCATGTTTGACCGTCATGTACGAAATTTCTGTGGTACATTTACCATGTTCAGACGCACAGAAAAGTCTCTTGGAGCGATTCCCTAAACTCGACAGGAAGTCCACCATTTTGAATTTGGTGGCCATTTTGGGACGATTTACACACTCCGTACTTTAACGAACTCCTCCTAGGGATTTAGTCGGATCGACTTCACATTTCTGCTGTGCCTTCTAAAGGCATTGGCGATGTAAAGTTGTGCTATCTGCGTGTTTTCGTCAATGGGCGTGTCCGTGGCGTCGATGATTCGCCATGAAACAGGAAGTTGTAGTAACTTGGCTGTAAATGCCCAGATCTGCACCAAATTTTACACATTTGACAAGAGTCCCGCCCTGAACAAATCTAAATGCCAACATTCACCAACAGTCATAGCGCCACCTGCTGGCAACAGGAAGTGACCTTTAACGAAGCAGCGTAGCAAATTCACAGCCGCACCGGCTGAGCTCCAGAATATGCAACGCGGCCGCCTCACACCATGACGCGCTACAGGTGCGAGGGCCCGCCCATCGCTGCTTGCAGCTTTAATTTGTGCTTATTACTTGTAATCACAGAGTTATCATCCTGTTCCCAAACAAAAATTTTGTCATTCACTATAGCCACTTTTTCTATTGTATGAAAAAAATAATATATGAAATGAAAGGTTATACAGGCTATATTATATTATATTAAACTATGAGCATGAGAAAACACATTTTGTTAAACAAAAATTCCACATCTGAACACCACCAAAGTCTTCAACCAGCAGAAATTTGGCAGACTTGGTACAAAACTGTCGGTTTATTGAAGACTGGTGTTTCATACAATGTATTAGTGCCATGACCAAATTTACAAAAATCATGATCAACTAGAGCAGGGGTGTCCAAACTCGGTCATAGATGGTGACTGTCCTGCAGTGTTTAGCTCCAAAATTAAACGGTTAATCTAGGTCTTGATTAGCTGAAGGTCATTATTAGGCATGCTAAAAACTTACAAGCAGGTGTGTTGAGGCAGGTTGGAACTAAACTCTGCAGGACAGTGACCCTTCAGGAGGAGTCAGTTAGGACACCCCTGAACTAGAAAGAACATAAACAGACATTGTAACAGCAGCATTTTTAGTAAAACAAACAATAGAATGCATCTAGTGAAAGTATTTACATTTTAACAAGGTTAAGATTGGACATGGATAGATTGATACAACATGCTATTTTTACGTTTGACAAAACTGCACTTAAAGCAGGGTCTAATAAGTATGCTTTGTACATTTAATTGGGCAAACGGTATCCTGCTAGTCATTACATGGTTAAGTTTAAAAGAGACATAAATACAAACTGTTCTTTTTGTGAGGACCACCTGGAAAATGTTTTGCACCTCTTGCATTGCTTACACACCACGACATTTTGGCAAAACCTCAGCAGATTCATCATTGACCATATTTATAAAGATTATTGTGGAAGAATGTTGTATTTTGCTTTTACAGAAGTCAAAGTAAAAAATAGACGTACTTCATAGATTTATTAATTATATTGGCAAAATTTCACATTCATTAATGTAAATTCAGCGCTAAAAAAACTAATTTTGCGTTAATTATTTTTTTTATGAAGTTCTACATTATATTAATCGGATTTCTGGCTCCAACAACAAAAAGGCAATTAAAACTGTCAACATGCTCCTCTTTTTCTTTGTAATGGCCCATATGCTTCCCCTGCCACAAACTGTATTGTAGCCTATTCTGTTTAAATGTTATAATTATGTATATTGTAATGTATATTTTGTTAGTCTTTTGTGATTTGTAAAAGAAAAAAACTATTGGGCGAACGGTAATGAAGTTGGGAACCTGATACCGCGCTTGAAGCATCCAGTAGAAAGCTGCGCGCGCTCTGCGGGGCGGGAGCTCGAGCGAACTCAACACTGTCACATTTCACTGCCATCCTGTCAAGAAACTTTAAAAACTTTTTTGGTCGGGTTTATTGTAAATACTCGGAACAAGGTGGATGCTGAGTCTGGTTGAGTGAATTGAATGAAGTGCGTCCTTGGCTGTTACGTGCACTTCTGTGCAGGAGTTATTATTAGTCTTATCTTTTCTTTGGCTCACGGGACTCCTTCGAGGTATAGTCTGTTCCAGGGCAGTGCTTATTCCAGCTCTGTTTCAAGACAACGAAACAAGTAAGTAAATGGCAACATATGTATGCAAAAATATGTAAAATGCAGGGACAAATGTGTAGGCTACACTACCTGTTTTTAACGAACTAGAAAATAGCATCCCTCTGGAGAAATCAGTTATTAACTTGATACAGTTTCGTAATTAATGTGAAACAAATGCAGGACAAATGACTAGGCTACATTAACATTTTAACCTGTTAAGGAATAACTAACTCAATATTGTTTTAGTCAACAGGTAATCGCAGGCATTTGATGTGGGTAAACTGTTAAATTAGTTTATTTCTAACAACTAGCTTTGGATAATTTTCAAAAAAGTTAATTTCTAATTTCATATTTGTTGGCCTATCAATTTCCCATTCACTTTTATATTATTATATTATGCTACTGGCCCCACTAAAAAAAATCAACAGCTCTTTTTTTCACTGAATCCCTAGTCATATGCACTGTAAAATTTCTGAGTCATCAGCCATAACCTTAATTGACCAAAAATGGTAACCCATGCAGTGATATATTGATTTAAGCCCAGAACTGGTATAGTTGTAACATAGGGAGAGTTGTAACACCACCATATCAGGATTACTCACTTCCTCACTGATCCCATATGCCAATTCTAAATAGGCACATGCAGATTTTATAAAGAAAATACTATTTTGTTAAGAATGTAACATTTTTCTAACACTATATTTTATTTACTTAAACTTTTGCAGATAAAATCATTCAATTTATATTAGATTAAATTATAGGTATTATAAATAATGCTAAACTATTATTATTATAAATTATAATAATAATAGTTTTTCAGGCAAAATGATGAATTTAAACTGGATTTTCCAACCATCACGGCTAGCTAAAGACTGGCTGACAGGAGTGGGGTGTTACACATCTTTTAAAATAGTGTTACAACAATCCCCTTATATATGACTAAGAACAGTTTATTTTATAAATGAAGTAGTTCAGATGCAAAAGCCTCTAAATGCCATTTGAAATTTTCTTCTAAAATGACCATTTTTATCAAGCTTGATATTTAAGTTCAGTAATTTCACTTAAATGACAATTAATAGGTAATCTTCATTGCCATTTAAGTGAAATTACTGAACTTAAATATACAAGCTTGATAAAAATGGTCATTTTAGAAGAAAATTTCAAATGGCACTTAGAGGCTTTTGCATCTGAACCTACCCTATCTAGCGACCGATTCGTACTAATTCGATTCGTACGAAGTGATTAAAAAGTGGCTGATTCTGTACTAATTTGTACGACTCACTCTACAAACTCACTTTCTTTCCTCACTCATTTGTCTAAACCCACTTGACGGTTAAGTTTAGGGGCGGGGTTAGGGGTAGGTCATTCGTACGAATTCATACGATTGGCCAATTCGTAAAATATGTACGATTTAGCAAAATCGTACTATTTTGTACGAGCTGAGGTCGTATGAATTGTTACGAATTAGCCACCTCGTAAAATTCGTACGAATTTCCGTAGATCGGGGTTGTCTGAACTCTTCAAATAATTTTACAGAATGCCAAGACAGTGGAAAAGAAAGATAGATCGAGGTGTTCCTGCCAGTGTCATTAAAAAAACTCTTTGAAATGAGGTTTCAAAGAAGTGCAGGTCAGTCAGATCAGTTGCAAAGACAAAGTTGAAAGTCATGTGTGAGGATTCTGAGACCTTGGATTTGGCAACTCAAAGCCAAAGGAAGTGTGGGTAAACGTGCCTTATGCAGTCGCTGGGTCCACCAAACCTACACTGTAAAAAAAAAACTGTAAAAAAAAACTGTAATTTTCTGGCAGCAGGGGTGCCAGAAAATGTCTGTTAAAAAACGGAAATATACTGTCAGGAAAAAAACAGTAAAAAACAGTAAAAAATGGTAATTTCTTATTCTATAATTATGGTTTATTACTGTTATTCTACACAAAAATATCTTTCATTATCTGATATAATGTTAATTTACTGACCTATTGAAGTATTAATATCTGTTTTGTACCATTGTAACACTGACAACCACAGTGATGATGAGAGTCACATGATCATTCATAGCTCATTACAAGCAGCTTTTCCACAAGAGAGTTAATACTACTGTAATATATAGAAACTGCACAGTGTCATTCGCAGAAACATTAAACACCATCATGGTAACACATGACATTTTTAAAATGCACTAAACATTAGTTTAACAACATTAAATGTAACATAAAACCCTAATATACATAACTGATTCAAAAAAAACTATGAAGAAACATAGTTATTTCAACAAAAACACATCAAATGTGAAGTGTCACGCAGGGAATTGTGGGAATGTCAATTTACGTTTTTTCACTGTAAATTATACAATGAGTTGTTCTTTTTCACTTTCAAAAACTGTAAAGTTAATGTTATTTAGTACGGAAATACTATTATTTAACCTTAAAACTCACTTTAACACCCACATACTTAATGATCTTCAAGGAAAACATGTTAAATGACTGCTGATTTCTGCAGTTATACCTTGTTTTCTGTGTTTTGTAATTTAACAGAAAAAATCTGTAAAACATTACAGAATATGTCATGTAAAATTACACACAACCCTGTAAAAATACAGACAATTTCCTTTAAAAAAACGTAAAATAGACGTAAAAACAAAATACAAGCAATTACCTGTAAATTCAATAGTGGACCTTTAAATTACAGCAAATATCCGTAAAATAACAGGCATTCACTGTATAATGACAAAACGGCAAAAAAATACAGACCATTACCTGTAAATTTACTTTTTTTTTTTACAGTGTACACTCAAGGGTTAACAACATTCATTTTTCACCATTGATTGAGAATATTCACACACTGACACACAAACTCACACACATATTGACAGTGTTTTTTAGTCAGCTGAGTGTTCATTAAGCACACAGTTAAGGAAGTTTGTTCTAGTAGACTAAAAATTACACACACATGCACAAGTGTATTTGAGCTGTGGTCAATCACAGAAAGAAAGGCATTGTTTTTGAATTGTTTCAAGAAACCTGTTTTGCATGGTGTGGCCACTACTTTGCTTAATTGTTACTTCTTACCCCCATTGTAGGGTAGATTGTAACAAAGTCGCACCATAAATGTGATATTCTTGCAGAGGTTTAAATTGGGGATTTGTGGGTATTTTGTATAAAAGTTTGAGTTACAGAACCTGAAGCAAAAAAGTGTTGCAACATACCCACTTTTCCCTATTCCTCACAGACAGATGGTTTCTCCTGTCTTGCTTCAATTAGGCTTTTTTTAACTTTACTTATGTTCCAAATAATTAGTAATTTCTTCAAGGATTTGGTAATGGATGCTACCCAGCTAATAAAATATGGACCTAAGAACGTTAACATTCCCATTAAGCTATGAAGTTTCTTCTGAATGCTTTCTGAATATGCAAAATGTCCAGTTTTCAAAGCTTTTTTTAACTTTACTTATTTTCCAAATAATTAGTAATTTCTTCAAGGATTTGGTAATGGGTGCTACCCAGCTAATAAAATATGGTCTAAGAACGTTAACATTCCCATTGAGCTATGAAGTTTTTTTCTGAATGCTTTCTGAATATGCAAAACGTCCAGTTTTCAAAGTTTT
The DNA here is from genome assembly GCA_030378365.1 of Hybognathus amarus. Taxonomy (NCBI): domain Eukaryota; kingdom Metazoa; phylum Chordata; class Actinopteri; order Cypriniformes; family Leuciscidae; genus Hybognathus; species Hybognathus amarus. Next base: position 90,719 of record JAQIUQ010000524.1, read on the forward strand.
TAAATGCTTTTTTTTGTCTTGGTTCTACAAACATTAAATGAAATAATAAATAATAAAAAAAATAAATAAATAAATAAAAAAAAACATTACATTTTATCACTGTGCGAACATTATGGGAATGTTACTTTTGAATGTTCTGCAGAATTTTAAAAAAGTTAGACGAATATCCGAACTAAAGAAAAAAGTGGAACAATGTCATTTTTTTGGCTTACATTTTATAAACATTATTAAAAACCAGATGACTTTGAACAAATGTGTTAGAGTTTGTTCATTAACGTTAAGTGTAAACATTTGCCGAAGTGTCTGAAGAATGTTCCCGGTTAGCTGGGTATTTTCTTGGGTGTACGGTATTCGTTTTGATTGTTCTTACTCTTTTGCAGAAACTGGTGTGCATTTGTAGTGCATAAAAACGTGACATGCACTGTGCTGGCGGGGAACGAAAACGCCATGGAGCCGCAGCTCCTGGCCCTGTCCGCCGCATCATCCTGACTGCACGCAAGGGCTGATGTAAGTGTCTCCGGGAGAGCGTGCAGTAGGCCGGGTTGCATAGACTCTTTTATTGCTGGAAGTGCCCAGAGATCAGATTAGATGAGATCAGAATGGATTGAAGTGGACTTGCTCTTTGTAGAACAAGCAATGCAGTTAAATTAGACCCATCGACTGGCAGGTCATTACTGTTTTATCAGTATCCGAATTATTTATGACTGCTAAAGTGCTAGAGGCAGCACTAAACAGTTTTAGCTTGTGTACATTTTCCAGCGAACCTTTAAGAAATGTTGCAATTAGAATGGCCCACATGTCCATGCACATCTTGCCTTTAAAGCTGCACTCCAGATGTGTGTCACTGTTTGTGTAAATCATAATAAATTATGTACGTAATTCTGCACTTTGTTTATGTTTGCATGGCTCATGAAAAAAAAGGAATGCCTCCTTTTGCGGACAGAGCCGTTAGACAACAAATTAGTAAGATTTCTTCAAATCTCACCGGACTAATGTTGTCACCATGCTCTCTCTGAAACATGCTGCACACATTCAGGACATGTGTTGCTTAGTAGTCGGTCGGAACTTGTGGTGGACAAAATGTCAAGTGTGAATCTTTTGTTTGTTTAAATACTTTCTACATCCCCAGTTTAATGCGCTTGGAACAACTATAATGAGTATTATTTTTATGAAAATAAGTTAGTTCAGGTTAAATGTCATTTTGTTGAAAAATCTATATAAAAACGTTGGTAACACTTCACAATAAGGTTCATTTGTTAACTACATTAGTTAACATGAACTAATAATGAACTGCACTTCTACAGCATTAGTTAATCTTTGTTAATGTTAATATCAGCATTTACTAATACATTATTAAAATCAAAAGTTGTATTGTTAACGTTAGTTAATGCACTGTGAACTAACATGAACAAACAATGAACAACTGTATTTGTATTAACTAACGTTAACAAGGATGAACAAATGCATTAATAAATGTGTTGCTTCATGTTAGTTAATACCAGTGTTGGGGAGTAGTTAACTACAAGTAGCGTAGCTACTAATTTAACTACATTTTTCAGTAGCTTGGCAGTAGCTCAATTGCTTTTTAAACAGTGTAGCTTGTAGCTAACTACTTTTTGCAGCAAGTAGCGGTGTAGCGCCAGCAAAAGCTACATTCGCTGACATTGTCGAGCCTGCGCGAATCAGCGAGATGCAAGGATATTCTTCTTCTTGTTAGATTACAAACTCATTTTTTGCCATTACCGCCACCTGTTGTTTAATCACGCATCTTGCAGCTAACGGTTCACTCACGTACAGTGGGTTGACGCACCCATATTATGATTATATAGCAAGACGTGACGGCAGATTTGGAGGATGGAGAAACAACTAACGTTAATTACCCATGGCCTTATTTGTCCAAGTTCAATCAGTATTTTTGAGAAAATGTTTTACATGCAATTTACGTTGTTGTAGGCTATTTGTTGCACTTTTGACAAAAAGTTAGAGATATTTTAGTGTTGTGTGTAATAAAACAATACTCTTTGAAATCGTAATTGCATTGCCTCGTTTTAAACACTAAATATTTTAATTAAAACATTCCTCAGGCACTTATTCAGTTATTTATAATATACGTTGTTCAAAAAGCAAAAGTAGTTTCAATGTAGCTAGCTACTTTTTGATTGTAACTTGTAGTGTAGCAAACTACTTTTCTAAACGGGTAGCTTGACTGTAGTTAAACTACTTCAACTTACGAGTAGCTTGTAGCTTGTCAAACTACAGTTTCATTGTAGCTTCCCCAACACTGGTTAATACATTAACTAATGTTAACGAATGAACAGCGCAGTCTCATCCCAATTCGTCATATAACTGACGTTTTGGGACGTCTTTTGACCATTCGTCAATATACGACTTTTAGGGCCCTCTTAAACATCGGTAGATGATGTTATGGGATCCTGAACTCTACCCCAGACCTAAACCTAACCCTAAACCCAACGCGTCACCTGAACTGACGTTAAAGGTAAAGCGTCAGTTGTATGACGACCCGGGATCATCATCTACCGAAGTTTAAGGGGGCCCTAAAAAGTCGTATATTGACGAATGGTTCAAAAGCGTCCCAAACCATCAGTTATATGACGAATTGGGATGAGACTGTGTTAAATGAAACTATAGTAAAGTGTTACCAAAACGTTTAAAAAATTATTAAAATCTGTACACTCAAGCATATTCAAGGTGTAAGGAAAATGTCCTTACTTAATCATTGCACAACATTTCTTAAAAATGGCATAAAAGTTTTTCAAAACAATATGAAACCAAGGTGACCCTTGTGAAGAAGTACTCCCTAAAAAGAGTACTTATTAAGGAAATGATATACTTTAAAACAATATACTTATAAGTGTGAACTGAATGTTATGTTTTCAGACACTTAATTGCATGTTAATTGCAATTAAATTAAAATATATTATAGTTTAAATTTATATTAAATGCCATTAGCTGAACTTTAGAATGTTTTTGACCCACTTAAGAACATCTTTATGTACTTTCATAATTAATTCTATTGTAATATTAAAGTGTATTGTCAAATGTTCTGACAAGCATTTATGATGAACAGAAATATACATAATATGTCATTTCTATTGTAACTGGTATGTTAGTAAATATACTGTGTGTTTATATACTGGTATAAATATACTGGTATGTTTAAAATTTTAATATATGTGTAATATCAAATAACACAATAGAGTTAAATTTATAATCAAGAACTTTACATGTGCTTTAGTATTTTAGTCAACGTCAAAATAAGTGTATTTCTTTAAAGGGGACATATCATGAAAATCTGACTTTTTCCGTGTTTAAGTGCTCTAATCTACCAACCCAGACAACATTGTTTTGGTGAGGCTTTCTCTGCAAGCATGTAAAAAATAAGCAGAATAGATTTCACTCCCCAAAGAGCATCTTATTGTAATATTACCGCCACTTAATCTGCATGTTTCCACTCACGGCGCTGCCATTTGGCTTACGCAAGCGATAACAGTGTTGCAAGTATAAACGCAATGGCAAAAATTTAAAGGGGTGATGAACTGAGAAATACAATTTTCTTTGAGCTGTTAACATCTAAGAGGTCATATATATTATAAGAATATCCTGTAAGATTCAGAACTGAAAACATCCTTGTTAGTCCAATAAAAGCTTTTATTGACTCATTAAAAGCTCGAACAAACGACTCGTTTTTCAAAGTGGGGAACTATGACGTCAGAGAGGATAAAACACCACCCCCGCAGAAGAAGATCAACACCTACTTCAACATGGCCGGTTTGTCCCCGCCCACCGATTTGCGCATTACACGCATAGCTAAATTACATAGATGCCTACCTCGTGATGACAAACCGGATTCGAGTTACCGAGCAATACAGAATATTGTGCAGTGCCTGGTTGTGAAGAGACAGTTGCGGCATAAGCTTCCTCTGGATTCCAATAGGACTGCATAGATAAACTTTATTTTTAATGACGTTCCAGCTGATGAGGTAAAACATTGTCCGTCTGTTCGCTTCATTTCACTGAGGATTGTTTTGTAAACAGGGCTCCAGACTAACTTTTCTACTGGTTGCACTGGTGCTACCAACTTTTCAGTTGGTCACACAAGCATATGATTTGGTCGCATTTTTTTTTTTTTTACATGCATGATAATGAATAGTGGTTTTAATGGACCAAAGCTAGCAAAGGCTTTCTGGGTTGCAGCATAAACACCTGTAATATATTAATTATCATTGCCAAATTTTAGGATTTTCATGGATTTTGGACAGTAATTTTAATCTGTAATTTTAAGGATTTTATAGTTTAATTGTATGCAATCTATTTACATTTGAATCACATTCTATCTATCTGTTTATCTATCTATCTATCTATCTGTCCGTCCGTCTTTTATCATTTTTCTATCAGCATCATCTTTCTATCTTGTAGGATAAATTAAAAACACGGTTTGGAAAATGGATTCATGATGTAGCCTACTCGTTCATTTTGAACATAATGTAGCGACTGTCAATGGCTGTGTGGCTGTCAATCAGCTATGTGGAACCCCGGGTGCGCTGTTGGTTGGCGGCCTGGGAAAGGGGGGCGGGTTGAGGATCGAAGTTCGTCTGTTGTTTTTGGTTGCTCTATTCAGAAGCTGTGTTTCTGAATGTCTGCACGTGCTCTGGTGAATAAACAAGTTAACTGAACTCTGGCCTCGTGTGAGATGCTACAATAAGTTACGGACTGCAGCAGCTGATACAACAGCGTTTTGTTGCGCGAGCGTCCACTCGCACATATGCGACCACATAAAATTTTAACTCGCACATTCTCAAAAATGGTCGCATATACGACAAATTTGGTCGCAGTCTGGAACCCTGGTAAACAAGACTGGATTTGCAGACCGATTAATAGTAAAGAGCGGTGCTGTGCCAACTATATTGGATCGAACATGTATGGGCGAAATCATTCCAGTTGCCATTTTACAACATTGGACGTTTTCAAAACAATTTCCCCACGTGCACTCGACGGTGAGTTGAAACTCATTATAATATACAAAACTGTTATCCACTCACAGCAGTGGGCGTTTACTTCCAAGTCTTCAGTGCGAGACGCCCATAAAAACTTAGCGTTTTTCAGCTAGGCTCAAAACTAGGGTATAAGATAGCCTATTACTTATTCATTTTGATGTTTTTGAATGCAAAAACCAAGTGAACGTGATAAGTTGACCTCAGACAACAATATAATAAAATTTAAAAAGCCAGTTCATGACCCCTTTAAGTAAAGCATACAAACTGTTCTGACGTTGCTGTACAGACAAGCACAGAACACTATTTAGAGTCCCAGCCTCAGATGAGAACAGAGAGCTGTGGATTAATTTTATTTTCAACTCAAATCCCCCAGAAACAGATGAATCAGTGTAACTTCACAACAACTACTGTACATTAATGTATCCACTAAACATTCAGAAACGTCCAGATGCGTCTAAAAGTTGAGTTTCTCTTCCTGAGTCTCTCTGTAAGGTTGCACTTCACTACTGGTTATTTCTGAGATTTTGGATGTGTGAAGGCGGGCGTACACGGTGCGATTTTTTGCTGTTTTACGAGCTCGCAGATGATTTTTTTCACTCGGAGAAAGTCGCGTGTAATTCGGTTAATGCCGCATGTCGCGGCTCGTATCTTCCTCACACACAATACGAGCCGCGACATGCGAGCAGTAACCGATTTACACCACGATTTACAGCCGAGCACCTTCGACCTCCCGAGAATTTTTAAGCATGTCTAAAAAGTTCGGGAGCTGCTGTCGGCTTACATTCGTGAGGTGTATGCGGTTGAATGTGCCAATTTGTCGACTCTATCTGAACTTGACCAATCAGGAGCTGAGGAAATCCACAGAAGAAAGACGAAAATGGTGTTGACTACTAGAAACACTGCTTTGATTAATGTTTTTATGATGACTTTGTGAAAGGTTAACTATACAGCATCTGCCTTGTTCCTACTGGCCAGTATTCTATTTCATTCTGAAACATCTGTAGGCTATTATGCTATTGTTTTTGATAGTGTTATGCATTTCTTACAGATTCTTACACGTCACGATGATCATTACGTTTGTATCTTCCTAAAAGCAATTACAGTTTGTTTACAGCCTAAGCTTTTTTTTAATTAATGCCGACAGAACAATGTTGCCAGATATTGCTACGAAAAACAAAGCAAAAACTAACAAAAACCAAAAATTATATAAAAATCTGAAATAAGTTCAAAGCTTGTGTTTTGGAAATAAGATTGATATATTACGAACCACTTTAATAACTTGCTAAAGTGTGACATTAATACAAAAAACAAGTCCAGATACTGTCACCTTTCCATTATGTGGATCTGACAACATGGGATCTGGCACCCGCGCCCTCACTCACAACGCGCTCAAGCTCACTCAAGCCCCGTTCACGGCGCTATAGCTTTCTCGCAGCAAAATTAATTGCAAACACTCACATGAGGTGGTTTAAACGGCTAATTAATCATTCAGAGAGCTTGAAATTTTATAACTACGTTTTTTAACTCATTCACACAGACACACACACACAAGGGTGACCGGACGTCCGTTTCCCGGTGCTGAAAACGAGCCTATAGCAAAATAATCACGGCTTGTATCAATATTTTATATGCAGTTATGAGAGAGTTTTTAGCGCGGAACTTTGTGCGATTTCTTCGGAATTCAGCAGGTCGTAAAATCGTGTCGTATACTGTATCACTGCCTCCGTAATCGATTTTTGGATAAACTCACTCGTAACGTGTGCCTGGACGTGCAATCTTCCGAACCATCAGAATTCGTACCGCAGACGCCCGCCTCTGAGTAATTCGCGTGATTTTTTTTATTGTATCTGACGCTCGTGTAAAGGATTGGCTGTCTTATGAACGGGGGTGGGGAGCTGTAGCTCATTTGCATTTAAAGAGACACACGAAATCTGAGCGTTTTTGCTCACATCCAAAAAGGGGAAAATTTGACCAGCAATAATAAATTATCTCGATCTTAATAGATGATTTAAGATTAAATAAATTAAGCTGAAACATTCTGGGGACACCATAGATTTATATTACATCTTGTAAAAAGGGACACAAGTGCACATTCAGTATTATTAAGTACAGTTCTTTTTAACAATAAGAATACAAAAAGTGCATTAGCATTTCTTAAAACTTGAAACATGTGTAAAAAGATTTTAAAAGATTCTTTTCTCAACCTGGACACTTATATGTCAATTTTTGGCATGACTTTAGGATAGGACTTCCCATAGTGTCCCTCAATGTGGTATGTTGAAACTAATTTGCAAAAGCTTCCCAGTTGGTATACGTTTAAAATGTGCATCTGTGAATGCTTTTTGGCTAATGTTCCCCACAACCCTTGTGCAGTAATGTACTTACAGATAAGTGTCTAGGAATCTGAGGCCAAAACAGTGTATTGTGTTACAGGCTCCTGTGAAGTACATACTTTTTGTTCATAGTTTAAATGGAATCGTATATCTGCTTTTACCATCACAATTCATAACTGTCTTTCTAGGTATCATACTCCCCTGAGACCCATGTACAAAATAGGCTACAAACAAGTGACTGAACTGGAATGGAGGTGTTGCCCAGGATATCAAGGTCATGACTGTACAGAGCTAAAAGTTACCCCAGAGAAACCCAAAGTTGTTGTGGAACCACGTCCAGATGCCCCTTCCGCCAGTCAGCAACAAAGTATACTGGGTATGTGTTTTTAATTACTTTGGATTTGGAAAAAATGAAATGAGCAATATCTAAAGCTGCAGTACATTACTTTTGGTGCTGTACCGGTTAATAAACAGAAAATGTGTCTTGAGTCTCGGCTAGTAGGCTATATTGAGTCATTACGTCACATCTGTACACATAAAGACGGAGTCTCGGCTAGTAGGCTATATTGAGTCATAACGTCACATCTGTACACATAAAGACGGAGTCTCGGCTAGTAGGCTATATTGAGTCATTACGTCACATCTGTACCCATAAAGACGGAGTCTCGGCTAGTAGGCTATATTGAGTCATTACGTTACATTCTGTACACATAAAGAAGGAGTCTCGGCTAGTAGGCTATATTGAGTCATTACGTCACATCTGTACCCATAAAGACGGAGTCTCGGCTAGTAGGCTATATTGAGTCATTACGTTACATTCTGTACACATAAAGAAGGAGTCTCGGCTAGTAGGCTTTATTGAGTCATTACGTCACATCTGTACATATAAAGAAAGAGTCTCGGCTAGTAGGCTATATTGAGTCATTATGTCACACCTGTACACATAAAGAAGGAGTCTCGGCTAGTATAAGCTATTGCGTGTGAGAATGTTTGAGTTGGAGATTTATAGCCTTTTTTTCACAGCACTTGATATAATTAAGCTTATCAATTTGATGGCAGATCCAGAAAGGTTCAAACGACAATCACCAGTGACAACAGATTCACCCTTTGTAAAATGCAAAAGACTTTGTATGTGTGTGGAGTGGCTACAGAAAACCTCCTCTATCTGAGACTCTAGCCGGACCCATGCGAAAACAAGGATACATATCGTAAGGGCATTAAATGTAGTCATGCAATGCTGATGTTGGAACATTAACAATTTCAGAACAAAGTATAATTTGCACGGTTTTATGTGATATGTAAAACCAGAACAAACCAAAACAAAAGTGGATGTTACTTACTTCTTCAGATGACACTTTCTGGTGAAAATTATTATGTTGGTCATACTTCCAAAAAGAAAAATCTGTAATTCTGAATGACAGTATCCACACTGGCACGGTGACTGACAGCCACACTCCTCAAACATTGGATTCATCCGCACTGTGCCGTGTCGAGGCACAACTCACGTAAAGTTGATAACAGCGAATAACTACTATTGCAGATTTTGAACAGAGATGGCGACGAAGAGGAAAAACTGCGGACTCCAGCTTTAATGGAATTGTCTTGATAACTTGAAAATTGGGCAAATTTTAAAATTTGGGAAATAATAATAAAATTTTAAATTCATTTTACAAACTACATCTCTTTGTACATCTCTCACTCTCTCATGGGCACAGTGAGTTGTGTGTAAAGGAAACAAAATCTCGCTTGTTTTTGAACATGGTCTGCTGGGTCCATGTTTGGATGCAACTAAACTTGAATGCAACTAAACTTTTGCTTGTGATTAGAAAAAAAAAATCTATAAAATGCCATAATGCCACTACCAGCCTACTCATTCATAATACAACATGATTGATATAAAAATACAGCGAGATATATATAACTGCAGAAGCACAGAACAATATGCCTCAGCAGTCTGAGGACAGCAGTGCCAGGGCAGCAATATCAGACCCGAAGTAAGGGTGGCACTGATTATCGCTTATCCCACCCCAACCACTAACCCTACCCTTCACTATAACTATAAGCTCTACCTTAACAAATGCCCAAATATCGTGGCTTAGCTCAAGTATCGTGATCATATTGTATCATGGGGCCTCAGGTGATTTCCACCCTAATAAGTGCATGTAATTTTGTTTTGTTCTAGGACCAGAAGTGTTCTCTGAGACACATCCATGGTCTCAACCTGCGCAGAAAGAGCATCACAACGCTCAACTGGGAGGTTATGGAGATCGCCAACACGAGAGTCGCAGAGTTCAGGTATTAGAAGAAGAGGTGGAGCGTCTTTCTCAGACAGTACTAGACCTACAAGCTATGACGTCAGCCAATGCAAACTTACGGTTAGATTTACAGGAAGATGTTACCAAATTCATTCTAAACGCGTTGGGGAATTTGCAACAGCCACAGGATGTCAAGGCGGGTGAAATTGAGACCATTGTGTTGCCATCAGACCTCCGTTTATCATCAGATACTGATGAGCTGCAAAACCACATTACCCAGCTCTCCAACACAATCAGTTCCAATACTGATAGTATCCAAGATCTGCAGATTAGGATCCAGAACATTGATGGACATATGCGCCGACTAACAGAATCAGCCAGTACTGGACCACTTCAACCCTCCTCAACTGCTGCAACCAATGAGTGTCCATGTCAGACATACATCAATGAGAAGCTTTCTGCCCTTCGTGAAGAGCTTCTTCAAGGAATGGACATTAAAATAGCAGACATGAAAAATGCATGTGACTACAAAGTGCGGTCTGTTCAGGAGCAGTGTGAGGAACAAGAAACCTCTTACCTAAGCTTGGCCGAGCTCCTTGATTCTAAAGAGACTGAACTCCGCAAAGAGATCCAAGACTTGCGTCTCCAACTTCCCATTGGAAAAGACCCAGGAATGGACAGTCATGAGGTCCAGAATCTCAAGGACACCCAGCAGATATTGAAGGATGCCATTAGGCAACAGAATGCCACCCTTGCACAGATTGATGCACAAGGGCATATTCTGGAGGCAAGGGTTAGCCTTGCGGAAAAGAGTGCAGAGGTACATTGCCTCTATCTTGAGGAGAAACTAAGAAGGGAAAGACTTAAGGAAATGGAAGATCAGAGCAAAGCTTTGGAAGAGAAAATAAATGCTGTTCAACATGAAAACAGCACTTCACAGCTACTGAGCACAGTTTTAGGTCATGACCAACGCCTAGATGTCTTAGAAAAGCATACACAGCAACTGCAGGACAAGGTTAGCTCTCTTTCACAGCAGATTAAGACTGAGATCTCTGTACCAGACCTCAATCAATCCAGAACTTTTGAAATTCTACTGCAACAGGTGGAAAATCTAGACGTGGATTTTGGGAAAAGCCAAGCACAAGTGAGGACAATGAATGGCTTGCTTAATGGTCTTGATGGACGGGTGGCTGGCATTGAAGGCATTTGTGGACGGTTTGAGCCAATGTCTGACAGTCTCAAACGAATTAAAGACGGACTGAACAAACACGTTACCGGCTTGTGGACTTGTGTCCGTCAACTGAACAATACAGTTCTAACACATACAAGAGACATCAACGTGTTTAAAGCAAATTCACAACTTTTAAAAGACACGCAGGATGGGATCACTAATGCACCTACAGGTAAGAAATGCTCCTCTGGGGACAACATTTATTTTTATACTGCAACTCTATGCAGTTTTTTTTATCTTGAATAGCTTCAGAGTTATTGCAATGGTTATATGACTATTTTCGGGTTGAATGCTGGGCGTCTGTAACGCGATGTAGCTTCCACTCTTCTGAACATGTACAGGTATACAGGGGAGGGGTTCAGGCCGTGAGTGCAGAGACATCTCTGCGTGAATGCTATTTACGACAGTACAAGTTCTCCACAGTGACTTTTAAGGTCACAGTTTGACAAAAGCAGAATTCTTGCAAAGTGCTACTTTAACACAATATTATTATATTACATTACACTTGGCCAATGATTTTGTCAAAAGTGACTTATTTGCTTTCCCTGGTAATGACCTTGAGATTGCTACCACCATGCTCTGCTTAATGAGCTACAGGAAGAAAATTACAAAACCGTAATTTTGCAGACTAGTTTATCCAAAGAAGCAGTGCAGTATTTGTATGGGCAATCGTACTTGAAGGATTTGGAGTTTCAAGAGCCTATTTCTATTGGAAAATTGATGGAGGATGTTTATTTAAAATGAGACAAAGACATCAGTATGGACTTGAGATTTTCTCCACCATAATGCAAGATCGAAGGGCCGAACAACTAGTTTAGATGATCAATTTAGATGCAGAAGTACACAAGACAAGTTAATGTAGACATTAATGTTAATGTAGAAAATTATTGAAAAAGTTTGCAGGTGGAAGAAAAAGTTCTTAATAAAATGGACAGTAAAAAACACACAAAGCACATTTTTGGAACCACAACTAACAAAAGACAAAAAAGTCTTCAATCGTAGGAGAAAAGCAAAGACAGTAATGAGTTAAGTCGGAAGTCATTCTTCTACGTGTGATCAAGTCAAAGGTTAAGGAAGTATTAGAAATGGATGTGGATTTTTGTAACCATAACAAAATGAATCAACCGTTTTTAAATGAAGATAGGACTGTTTTTGCTTTTACTGTATGTACCATTTTCCATAATCTATTCTACACCGTATTTCTAATTCTTAATGTTAGTACTCACTTTTTCAGGTAAATCTTCCTAACATTACTCAAGAAAACCTGTAATCTGATTTTCTTGCATTAAACTAGCTTGTTGATGCATTGGCAATGGTTTGCAACAAATGATAACTTTTTCAAAAAGCATTTTTTATAGCATTTTAACTGTCCCTTGATTAAAATTATAATTTGGCCTTTTAGATTTGTGGTGCAGTGCATTGTATATTTGCTATTGACATGCCAACAATCCAATTTGATGCAATAAATCATAGTAAATTAGAGTACAATTTCCAGATTTACTTTTTCGGTAACTACACCACATCTATTGTTCATGCAAGCAACAGCTTTCAGCCTTTTTGCTGTTAAAGTCGGCATGATTTGATATTTGATATTGTAGTGTTTATTATAAATGATTTATCTGTGTACTTCATTTTTTTTTAATTCATGTACCCTTATAATCTTTAAAGGGCGGGTTTACTGCGATTTCACTTTTTTGATTTTAAATAGTCTGTAATGTTGCTGTTGGTGCATGAACAGTATCTGCAAAGTTGCAGCACTGAAAGTTTAGTGTAAGCAGAGATATTGTCTTTTAAAAATCAGGAAGTATAATTGCCTACAAAAACGACTCGTTTTGGACTACAGCTGGGTTATGGTACGTCACTAACCCACACATTTGCATCAACCACTCCCTCCGGAATATGCAGGAAAGGCCATGATCATATTTCAGCAGCTCCTCGTCGAGATGTGTTGTTCACGCAGATGTCAGGTCTTCTGTGTTCGAACTTCCCACGGACGCTGTACTTCGACAACAATGGATACAATTTATGTTTGATTATGTTCCTGAAAGTGACGATCGTAATCTAGCTCTCTGTGCTGCGCATTTTACGGAAGACAGCTTCCAGAATCTCCACGAGTTCAAAATTCAACAAGAAACTGTTACTAAACATGAAGCAGATCCAACTTTAAAACAAGAGGCAGACACAACCGGACACAACCTGTAAGTAGGCTAAGACTTCATCATGTTAAATGTATTTGCATGTATAATTCCAGACGTAACCTTGTGTTTTATTATTTTTAAAATGCCAGCGCTGGCTTTATAGGCTTTATGGGCTAGCAGTTATGCTATTTTGTGTCAACGACAAACGCGTACAAACATTATGGACCTGAATTTTGTATAAGTACTAATGTTGTAAACGTATTTTTCATGTTAAATATGTTTTATGACGTTATTTTCGATTTGATCAAGAACGTAAACATGCTAACGCTGTTTGAGTATAACATTAGTAGCCAGCCAGTTGCTATTGTTGCCAGTCAGATGCTATTATGTAAAACAAACGTGCATAAAGTTAAAAAATATAGCAAATTATCATTCAGAAACCTTTATTAAGAGCCGTGTGTGGTGTGGTTCTGCTTGACTCTATTCATCGCGGCTTTCTCGGTCTGATTCTGCCTCAAACTGATACTGCAGTGTCGACATATATTTACTTCTGGACCGGAGCTCGCGTCTCCCGTAAAGCTAATGGGCGTTAACCTTCCGGACAACGTGAGCGACAGTTTAGCCAATCACAACACACCAGCCCAAACGAACCAATCTGAGCCCACAACGTCATTCTGAGGGAGTGTTTTCATAGAATCAGGAAGTGAACCGCTCGTTCAGGGGACAGAGGAGAGCGCGGCTGACAATAAAGGTGAAATTTATGAAAAATAAGACTTTTAAAAAAATAAAAAACACAGATACATGTTATATTGCACCCCATAAACACAATCATGCAAAGAAAAAAAGCAGTAAACCCCACCTTTAATCAAATACATACATTACCCTTTCCTCCCCCTCGAAACAACCTCTCTTCTTTTCGGTCACGTGCCATGGTGTGCGGCTATTGGTGCACTGCCTCTGAGACTGAATGTAAACTGCTATTCAAATCTGCCTCCATTAACGCCCAACCTCCAACGATCCAATCAATTCCCGAAGGACGAAAATCAAGCCCCGCTCTATATTTTTTTTCTAATTTCAGAATCTGTTTCCATTTCATGCCGACATTAAAAATCTCATTCACACATAATCAGCACCGAAATATCAGTAAACTGTGTTGTCAATCATTGAAAACGACCTTTAAACACACTGCGCCCTTTTCTTTATCTGCACAAATGAGAAGAACTTTTGTTTTCACTATCTGTCCAATTTAACAACTTTTGTTGACTTTCAAGTGACAGATGTTACTGTAAACAGGATGCAGTCACATCATCTCCAAGATCGTTATGATTGGCCAAAGCAGACTTCTTATACACCAACCCATCCTGACCTCATACTTGCTCATACTGGTAATCTTGTGTTTTGTTCACACATAGCATCAAAAAGTAACTTACTAGTAATGTTAAAACTTCTCGTCCCTGAAAATTGGCCCCATTATCTAACAAAGAGGCCAAAAATCTATGATGTCATATAACACTATAATATATAGCAGACTATAACACAATATGAAACTATGGCCAGTTGTATAAACTGCTTAGACTAATAGCATCTTACCAGTTAGTCATGTAGTTTTTTATTTATTTTTTATTTTTTAATTAAGACTGGTCATCATTTATGAAACTGATCAATTACTTAAAAAATAGATAAATAGATTGATCTTTTTGATTTCTCCTTGGATAACAGCTAGTTGCTCAGACTAGTTCTTAAGACACAAAATAAGTAGCTATGTTTATCCAACTGGCCCTGGTCTGTTTTTGTCAGTAATACTAGTCAAAACTATATATCCCGCTGGTCTCCTTTTGGTCTTAGGAAGCTTCTGGTGTTTGAACTCCACACTACAAATGTAGGCTAAAGTGTACATAAGGTAGTATTTTAGAGGGATTTCCTTTAAATGCAGAAGAATGTTTATGTATTGTGAGCAGGTAACTCCCAGGGGAAGTAGCAGCATTTCCCCTTTACGTTTTAATTGTGCGCACATGTTTCAACTGGACAGGCTTCAGAGCAATGTCTGGACTTTTATGAGATTATATTGTGTGTCTGTGCTTGTGTGAGCATGAATGTGGGCATCTGCTTCTCATTTGGGGATTTTGTGTTCGTAATTTACAAGATGTTCTGGACATATTAGTTATCTTGCAGTTTGACCTTGAAGCGTTCAGAATAATGTATAAAAATCCAATGGCATAAGATATAGCCATTAAGTGATTTCTAAACTTAGCTTTGTTTGAGTAAACCAAAGGACAAACCCAAGAGCTCTATAAAGAAATCCAATGCATCACAAGCCTGAATTTAAGGAAATTTGTAGTAGCTATACTGTTACTGAACAAAAATAAATAAATAAAAAAGAGCACTAAAAAAAGCAAACGGTTTTTTTCAAGTGGATCAAATTGATTCAGTCTCTGTTGTTGAGTGAATAATATTGTCTGCTTCCTACATACAACTAAACATTTCTTATTATCTTATGTTTACTTATGGAACAGACTCATCCTGTTTGAGCAGCTGTGCTAGCTTATGCACTTTTCCTTTTCAGTCACTTATTCCTTTTGACCTGTGACATTTAACCTGTGAGATGGTAGTTTCCTTTCAGCATCTCTCAAAGCTCACACATGTATTTATAAAGATCTTATCTGGAGGTCTATTTGTGGGAAAGTGGGCATTGATATAACCACTGCATCATTTGGTGTCCCATAATGTTTTACATTCTCTCCCTGTATTTTTGCTTTTTGTTAAGATGATTTCTATTATATTCTAAAATCAAAGGGTGTTGTTTGGCAGTTACTCTCTCTCTCTTAAATGTTACATTTTAATCCAAATGTTGCTTTATTGGCAGGTTATTAGTGGTAGTTTATGGTACACATTTTGTAAGTTTTATATTCTAATCCCTGCACACATGCAGACACACTTTTGGCAGACGTTATTGCATTATTCAGTCTGAGGGTTGCTTTTAATGTTCACCCGCATAGAATGCAATCTTAAAATTGCCTGTTTTAGAACATTACAAGTTGCTGAGAAATTCCTGTGAGGAAAAGAAACAACAGAGATATAAAGGCTATAAACATGAGCACGTTTCAATTAAATGATTTATGCTTTCATTCATTTAATACTTTACTCCACATAGGAACAATAGACATTCCAGCTAGTTACTGACCTGATGCAGACACAGCTGAAGCAGATTGATATTTTCATTAGGTGTACATAAGGTACCTTGAAAATAAGTGGGTAGTGGGTACTCTAAAAATCTGCAGTTCCATTTTTCACCACAGATTTACATTGGAAAATAGGGGGTGCTGTAGAGCTGGGGAGGGCTCAGGCACAGTCTTGCTGCGTCCGAAATCTCCTCTCAAAGCACTACTCCCTACCCCCTATGTTGGGGTTAGAGAGCAGAGCACTATATAGTGAGCTTACCAGCATAACAGAAGCCACTTTCGGACACTACTCGATCGTCTCTCTGCGCCGTTGATTACATCATCTGTCAGCTGGTGCCAAGCCGGCTCTGGGCTAAATAGATTTTAAAAAATAAATACATTACATATATTGAGCTTATTTCTCCAAAATTAAAAAACTAAAAGTGATTTCTGTCCGTTTTTGTTATAATGCGCTACTTCACACATGATTATAACTTATTTTTACGATCAGCGCAATGCATGATGGTATGTAGGGCTTAGGTTAGTGACCATCGGTTGTTCACTACTTTTCAAAATGCATTCTGGGATACATTGAGTGGACTATATAGGATATAATAATCATTACTATGCATTCGGACAGCACTACAAAATGGCGAGCTCACTATATAGTCCACTATATAGTGAGTAATGGGAGATTTCGGACGCAGCATCTGTCTCACTAGCCCCTTTTCCACCAAAGCATCTTGCTTGCGCGCAGAACCAGTTCTTTGTGTTTCGACAGCCAAAGAACCGGTTCTCAGCCAGGAGAACTGGTTCCAAAGCGGCATCAACTCTTTGCTACACTAGAACCGTTCTTTTACCACGTCATGCTTACGTCGGGGGCTGGGGCTTTTTTGACCATAATAAAGGATCGCAAAGCCAGGAGAAACATTTGCAGAAACACGATGGAGTCCGCCTTTGTTATTGTTATGCTTGAAGTTAACGCAAGCGTTTCTATTTTTGTATTTTTTTATTGAAGACATTATAAGCAAAGAAGAAAACAGTCACAATATAGAACAAATAAATGGAAAGAAACAAGACAGGGGTACATAACATTTCAGAAAAGATTACATATCAAACGAAAAGATTAAAAGACGTACATATTTCAATTGTTTTTAAAGCCTTCTTGGTACACGAAGTTAGAGATAATCCCAAAGTAATGTTGTACAGTACTTGCAAGCGTTTCTAGCTAAGACGTATGGTACACAGTGACGTAACAACATCGTTCCCTGGGTGCTCTAGTCAGTGGAAAAACAAATAGGTTCTGAAGGGGTTCGGCAAGTTGAACCAACTCCGAAACAACTTTGTCCCAGCACCAGTTCCGAACCAGTTCTTTTTGGTGGAAAAGGGGTAACTTAGTATCATAATACAGTCATGCGTTATATCTTAATTAGGGGTGTAACGGTTCACAAAATTCACGGTTCGGTTCGAATACGATACACTTGTGTCACAGTTCGGTTCGGTACGGATTTCGGGCGTTTCAAATACAGCTAAAAGAAAGAAATGGCAGAGAAATTTCCTTGATTTCATTTTTTTTATTATATTTTTATTAAAACTAACATCATAAAGTATGATTTTTTTTACTTTGAGCAATGATGGAACTATACTTGACTTTTCCTAGGAGCCTATAAAACAAAACAGCTCCTTGGACAAAATGAAATGTAATATTGTAGTAGTTATAAACAAATGTTTATTTTAGTTTAGATTAACATTAGAGGGAAGCAATTGTATTGATAATGTCAAAATACAATAAGTAATGTTACTGGAAAGCATTATAGCCTACTATTCCTGCCAAACTTACAGATAGTAGTGTTATACAATAAATCCATGGTGATGTTGCTGATCTGTGGAGTGGACACTTGATAGTTCATTCATGGCACAATGTTTCTTCCTGGTTTCCACGTCAGCGCTGTTCTGATCCGTTAATAACGGAGAAATGTGAATGTTTCTCACTGAGATCTCACAGCGATTTCATTACTTCAGTGGCGAATTCAAATGTTTTCTTTACTAGATTTGGCTGTGTAGTTAGTAACAGTGCTGATGATGAAGATCGGCTCGCGCTGCATTGGACCAAACTGATTAACGGTCCGCGTCATGCCAAAGAACCACAAAATAACCAATGCTAGCCCAGTTTCGTTCCGCTTACATTACATTTGCCATTTGATGTTGGGCAATGTTGTGGTTAGCGCCAACGTCTCTTACATTATGAACGCGCGACGTGCATACATTTGAATAACGAAATTTTGGTCGGCAGGAAAAATGAACTGACGCAAACCGTTCGAGTTCAAAAATGCGTACCGAAAACCGAACCGAAAGCCTCATACCGAACGGTTCAATACGAATACGTGTATCGTTACACCCCTAATCTTAATATACCCAACATGACATGACTTTTGCGTAAACATACACGCCACTTTCAAGTCAAGTGGCGTGTTATCTATACACATTTTGAGCTGTGTATCCGCTTGTATGCGTGCATGTCTACGGCATTAATATCCGAGTGATTCCGCGTGTATGTAAACGCCGTTAAATGTCCGAGGCGAAACGAAGCAAAATGTACATACATCTGAGGAGCAATATTTTTTTTCCTAGGATGGTGGAGTAGACTCATAAATGCTATTAACCCCAGTGACAGGGTTGAGGTAGATCATATATTTATATATACAGTAATAACGTTGGGGGTGTTCAGTATGAAGTCAACAGCGTTCATAAACACGCTCAAAAGCGATTATGCGTGCTGATAGCACGCAAAAAATGGGAAATAGGAATTGGCGTGTCATACACCTGCAATTTCTTGAGATCAGTCTGCATATCCTGCTCACTTTACGACTTAAAATAGTCTAGAAAATCC
This sequence comes from Hybognathus amarus, assembly GCA_030378365.1. Classification (NCBI taxonomy): domain Eukaryota; kingdom Metazoa; phylum Chordata; class Actinopteri; order Cypriniformes; family Leuciscidae; genus Hybognathus; species Hybognathus amarus. The sequence continues at coordinate 109,739 of JAQIUQ010000524.1, forward strand.
AAAAATATTTGTTTCAGAATACTGAACACATTTATAATCTATTATTGATTTAGTTTAGAGTCGTTTTGGGTGAATATTTTGGTGGGGCACTGCCCCAAGTTCCTTACATATGAGACATTTACATTTAATCATTTAGCTGACACAGATCCAAAGCGACATATAAATGAGGAGAACAATAGAAGCAATCAAACCAACAACAATGCAACAGTATGGAAGTGTTGTGTGACTAGATCCAGTTAGTTTTTTGTATAGATATAAAGAACAGTAAGTGTTCATATAAAAGGGTGAAGTGTTGATGAAAAAGTGTTTTTTTGGAAATGGCTAAAGAAAACTCAGCAGCTCAGAGTTTAGTTCGGCAGGTCATTCCACCTGCATGGAATAGTTAATTTCAAGGGATTTTGTACCTTTTTGGGTTGGCACCACAGAGTTCGACCTTCGCTTGCATAACGGCAGCTTCTGGAGGGCACATAGGTCTGAAGTAGTGAGTTTAGGTTTAGGGGTGCAGAGCCAGTGGTTGTTCTGTAGGTTAACACCAGTGATTTGAATTTGAAGCAGCCGGCAATTGGCAACCAGTGCAATTTTTATGAGGAGAGGTGTGTCGTACACTCTTCTCGGCTTTCTTACATTTTCTTGGTTTATGTTCAGGGGTGTTGTTAGGGAACAGAAAATATGATTAGCTCAGTATAAAAACCATTGCGCATTATGGAAAGTCCTTGAAATAAAAAGAGTACCGACGTGTGTGTGTGTGTGTGTGTGTGTGTGTGTTTCAGCACAGGGTTTTTTTGTGTATAAGTCACTGCTATTAAGTTGATGTGTCAGAGATCTGTCACTGGATGAGATCATGTGAACAAGCGGGTGTGACATGTAAAGCTGCTCCCTCTCTATTTCTCTCATTGTTAGGGAGCAACTAACTGGAAGTAGCCTTACACTGCAACGTGTTTGTAAACAAAATGGAAGAGTTATATTAAAATTACTGTATATAAATCACACTGCTTTACGTACAAGCTACTTTAAGGCAGCACTTCAGTGGTTCAGTAAAGCTTACCCTCTAAAGTAGCTTTCCACATGAGCTGTTAAATGACCAAAAATGACAACAGGAATAATATCTGAGTTGCAGCATTCGCACCAATTTATTTCATAGTAATTCAGTGCATCAACTCCAAAAATGTCTTGTGATGTCTCGAAATGTCTTTTCATATTTTTCAAACAAAACATACTAAAACAAAAACACAGCACAGAAAGCAATATAAATAACCATATTTATGGGCATGTGGTCAATTTCCATTTTACAAACAGCATCTCGTCATACAGTAATGATTGCACATACACTACCGGTCAAAAGTTTAGGGTCGGTAAGATTTTTTATGTTTTTAAAAGAAGTCTCTTCTGCTCACCAAGGCTGCAATTTTTTGATAAAAAATACACAAAAAACACAGTAATATTGTGAAATATTATGAAAATTTAAAATGACCTTTTTTTAGGTTAATATATATTAAAATGTAATTTATTCCTCTGAAAAAAGCTGAATTTTCAGCATCATTACTCCAGTCTTCTAGTGTCACATGATCCTTCACAAATCACTTTAATATGATGATTTTATGCTCCAAAAACATGTATGATTATTATCCATGTTGAAAACAGTTTTTTAAACAGTTCTTTGAACTTTCTATTCATCAAAGAATCCTGAAATAAAAATGTAAAAAACTGTTTTCAACATGGATAATAATCATACATGTTTTTGGAGCATAAAATAATCATATTAGAGTGATTTGTGAAGGATCATGTGACACTGAAGACATTCAGTGCATTATATCCATTTTGTGTTTACAACCTTTTAATCTTCAGACACTTTAAAATATTCTCCAATTTCTTAAACAGGTGCAATTTACCATTGAGACAATACCTCAATCTTTAGTTACAACTTCAGATATAAAAGACTTCCACATCTGAGCAGAGGGGGCATCGCTACCAACCCATTTAATATACATTTTTGTTCACTGTTAACCAGTTAGCTCTCAGCTGAACTTATTTCAGGGCTTCTAACAATGCGGTCTACTGGCCGAACAGTTGGCACTATTAGTTCATTCTTAGTTAAAAGATACTTTGTTTCATAGATCCAATTTGCATGTTGATTGTTGCCCCAGCACTTTACCTTTAGAAAAGTTTCTCATTAGAAAAAATACCATTTTTTTAACTGCGCCTTCAGGACTTTTCTGCGTTAAATATCTGTGTGCATAAAGGTACACAGGCAGTAGCTAAAGAGACCTTAACTAGACACACTGAGCACAATGTTGGACTAATTGCGGTTCTTTGAACATAAAGTAATTGGTGAGAAACACACAAAAAAGCACCTGGACTCTGAGGTAGTTACATCAGTACCTTTAAGGTAAATCAAATTACTTGACAGCTATCTTGGTAACACCCCCATACAGCTGTTTTTAAAGTGGACTGAATACAAGGTACTCCTATCTTCTTAAAAGACATAAATCTCCAAAACGATTTGTCAGAAATTCAGTAGGGCCTTTCAAAACAGTGGTGTCAAAAGATTTGGTTTCTTTCACTTAAATCAAATATTAATAATAACGAGCAGTCCTTACCACCATACAAACCATCATATACATTGACATTTATGATTATTTTATTATTAAGATTACACAGAACTTTTAAGTATATGAAGAGGTAAAACTTTTTAGGTGATTCCTCAGTGATTCGTATTAAAATGTGAGAATTTAACCTGATCTGACAATCCTTTCGCATGAATGGAGGAGCACGCTTCTGTGATTTATTAAATTTAAGACTTCTCCGATGCAGCATTTCATTTGCACAGAGCAGATATCTGATATTAGATTATTATAGCTGCTTTGTCTGTTCCTATTGGCTTTTATGCAAATCTTAGCACATAATTTAACATCAAGTCACTTTTACTTTCTTAGTTAATTTGTCTTTACACAGCTGAGATGCATTAAGAATCATTTCAGAGTCAGATTGTTTCACTTAATTAAAAATAATTCTAAAGAGAACCAGATGTCGATTACACTGGTCTACAGCTAAAATGCTTCTGAAATAAATGTAGTCGACCTGTACCAATTCTAGGTCGCTGAGAACGAAAATGATGCTTAAAATTGTTGATTGGTTTTCGAGATATGCAATTGGTTCAGTATACATTGTTTGCATGACCCGTGGCTTGGCTCCTTTTGGGTGGAGGATAAGTGAGTAATACAGGCAAGGGATCTTAATTTAAACCAGACATGACTAAAATACATCTTTGACTTGATGAATAAATCAATGAATGGATTTGGAAGGATGCAGTCTAAATCGCAGTATTGCATCATACATGAAATGAATTGCATCATGTTATTCCTTAAAGGAGCATTTCACCCATTTCAACATTAATCTTTATTGAAAGTGGATCATATATGTAGTCGAAATGTAAAATAATTTTTGAATTTGGTGCCCTCTTGACCAAGAAAAGACAAATAACTGAAGGGTGCATTTGTATGTAAGACAACAACTCCCACAATGCACCACATTGCACAGCTCCACAAGCCACTCCCACTAATCCAGAACAGCGCAAACAGAGAAATCACTCTTCTGTCTGCAAGGCTAACATTAGCTGTCACCAGAGTTTAAAAATTCATTTCACACAAAGTTTCTAGTTAGTTGGCTGTGGCGAGCAGGACGAGGTATGTGCGAGTGGCACGAGCCCGAGGGCGAGAGTGATATGAAAGACACCTGTGAGACGTGTGCCGGTCTCGCGTCTCTCACGGAGGAGCGGAATCATAAATAAGGAGTGACGACGGCAGATCGAGAGAGAAACAGGACTGATTTTATGATGTGTTTTGTTTCTCTTGTGTGTAGACAGCAGTCGTCAATGAAGGGCTGCTGGCAAACACTTTTGTTTTGTATTTGTTCATTTTACTATTAAAGTGTTTAAATGTTCGCCGGTTCCCACCTCCTTGTTCCCACAACAAACAAACCCCGTTAACATTACTCTGGCAAACTCATTATTGAATTACTCTCGTTTGTATTTCCTTTTTAATCGTGCATTACTGCATGATACCTGGATGTTCAGGCCCTGTTTACACGAGAACGCTCGCGGGTGAAAACGGAAAAATATTTTATCAGATGTGCCTTTCGTTTACACAGCGACGGCGTTTTGAGGCTTAAAAACGCAAAAAAGTGAAACCACCCTCCAGAGTGGAAATCTTAAAACGCTCCACCGTCGCGTTCCCGTGTAAAGGGTAAAAACGCAAAAGTCTGCTTGACAGTGAAGGTTGTACGCAGGCGCGTGGACTTGGTGTTGCTGTAGTATGCACTCATAGCCGCCTGGAGTGCATACTACATTGAATTTCTCAGACATTTGCGTCACCATTTGCACATGAATTTCCAACACAAAACGCTCGTCTAAACGCAGAATAAAAATGATGACGCAACACCACTTTTGCGTTTTCTCTTCAGAATCGTTTCCGTGTAAACATAGCCTCAGTCAGTTCATCTAGTTCACATCACAACACAAACGTGCGTGTGCTCATCGGATTCAGAGATTTCATCCAGGAGAAATTTGCCATCGTTGACATTCTCTGCAGCAGACGGACTCTATCTGTGTCCGTAGCGCCCGCACAGTGAGAGCACAGGCACCAGCAGTCCGCCCAGCTCGAGCCAGTACGCGACAGGCAGCCGCCTCCGGTTCCTCCATCAGCCTCAGCTGCTCTTCTCTATTCTGCGGCTCGTAAAGATAACCACGAACATCGGATTCGAGCAGCAGAATTTCAAAATCCTCTTCCATATCATGTTTAGTTTCTCCTGTCATTGTCATTACTTCCTATCTCCACAGCGCTTGTTAGGTTAGCTTCCAAACAAGATGGCTGATATATTGATTCAGTATCTGCAAGTGAAGTCCCATCCACTGATCTATAATAGGCCTGTAGGGTGAGTGGGTCCCACACCCTGGAATAATGTGGAGGTAATGTTTGTAGTCTCTACACTTTTCAATGAAATGTGACTTCCTGCTTTTTATGATGCAAAATTACGATTTTTACGTCATAATAAGCAGGAAGTAAAACACCTAAATCCTTATTTCTCCCATCTCAGTGGAAAATAAGGGAATAAACCATGACCATTCAGAAATATGAATGGGTGTCTAAAGATACAAAGCTTAATGCAAATGGGTGAAGTGTCCCTTTAAAAAACTGTTTTATTATTTCTTCTTTTCTTTTTGCTAACCTTGCAGGCTTGCCTCCTAATGACCTTGCTGTGGCACTTCAGGAACTGAGTTTTACACTTCCATCATACAGTGTTTTGCCCTCTCATTTTTCAGTGTTTGATTTCGCAAAGGGACACATTCCCAGCAAACAAATTTAGGTTCTGAGAACATTCTGGGAACGTTCGTTTTTGGTTCCCAGAACGTTCCTAGAACTTTCCATTAAGGTTAAGGAACGTTCCCGGAACATTCTCCTTACGTTATCAAAATGGAACCTAAAAATAACCTACATGGAATGTTCCTATAACGTTCTTGTTTGGTTCCCAAAAAAATAATCTCATGGGACCATTCGGGAACGTCAGGGCAACGTTCTGTGTTTGCTGGGATTTCTGTTTAGCCAAACTGAGCAGAGATGCATTTTACTTGTGTGAAGAGTGCAGATAACTTCAAATGGAGCCCATCTATACTTGCAGACGACTTCTCAAAAGTTGTTTTCCAGTCACGCCTGTTAACTGTCAGGCCTTCTTTATTTCTTCTCAGCCATCACTCTTCTACCTCTCTCCAGGTGTTCCTGAAGGTACAACAGCTGTAAAAGTTTCCATAGAGGGATCTCAACCACTCCCATCACTGTCTGCCATTGCGTCTGGGGAAGAAGGGCCTCGAGTGACCAAAATCTCATCTCGCACCCCTCAGGGGATCAATGGCAGTGGGACATCCATTACCGGCTATGCAGGAGCACCAGGTGTGTTCACATAATTGTGTGTTTATGTATTTCAAATGTTTAAGTTCTATTCATAGACTGTAAAAAATATGGACAAAGCGTCTGTGACGTCACCCATAGAATTTCTGAAGAATGGGTTTGAGGCTGTTTATGGGGGTATGGGCGGCACCATTCTGGAAAATCTTGGAAATCCAAAATACAAATGTTCAGAAAGGATACAGAGGTGGTATGATGTGTTGTGTCAGATCATGGCCGAGAAATCAAAGTCACTCTGCGCAGCCTTATCAGCTGTCAATCAAAGTTAACCGCCCTTATTTATCATACATTTTATACCTAAATACGATGTAGACTAACGAGTTCAGAACAAAATACACCCCGCCCCTCACAGGCCCATGGAACATATTGAAGATTACAATAAAAGTCCATGGGACCAAACTGTAAAAGCATGAATTTATGCTGTGAAAACTGACATTTTATCATGGGGTATATGGACCTTTGCTCCCTTTTGGGACCGGCCTCTAGCGGATTTTCGATGTATTGTAGCTTTTCCTACTTCCGGATAGGCTTCATGTTTCAGATTAGAATGTTGCTGCTTGGTTCTATTACAGAAAATTTCTGTCTCACAGTATTTGTTGGATTGTTCTTGACAGGTTATCCTCCGATTCCTGCTGCTGCCCTCAGTCCTGATTCTGTTTCTGGTATTCAATTCTCTATTGTAGCTGAACACAGTGTTGGGGAATTACTAAATAAACGAAACTAAATTAAATTGGCTGCAATTGCCAATTATCAGAGTTTGAGCTCTTTGACACGGGAACACTTTACATTTATGTTTAATTTTTTTTTTACTGCGTTAGTAAACTAACAAGGAACAATACTTCTGCAGTATCACTTGTTCTACCAATTTGATTATATTTAAGGCAGCAACTCAAGTTTTTCAGATGAAATAAGTGAACCTTCTTTTCTATGATCCACTGGTCCTTAAAGGGTTAGTTCACCTAAAAATGAAAATTAAAGGTGCATTGCGCAACATTTTATGTTAAAATTAGCCGTTTTCTAACCCATACATGCTGAAACAATCGCCTGATGGGCTGAATGAGCCCTTCTCTGATCACTGCGATCGCCTCTATAATCCTGTACAGTGAAATATATAAGAGGGATTCGGGCTCGAATCTGAGACTGGGCGTGACGTCATGCGCGTTCACGCTCGCCTGGCTATGTGCCTGCAGGATAGTGTATTCGCCGCCGTTCTCCGTATCAGAGAAGACAACTCGAAGCGACGCAACTTTAGTCAACTTTCCTAAAAGTAGAAGATGAATTCAAAGGGGCTGTTTAGTCTACATCTGGTCACTTCATGCGTTTTCTGTGATCGGATAACTTATTTGATCGTGAAAAGACCAGGTTGAATCCAGACGGATTTGAATCCGATAGCTCAAACCATTGAGGACGTGGTCTGGGCTGTATTCCAGACGAAACTGGACAAGTGTAAATGCATCTGGTTGTTGAAAACAGGCTATGTCATGTTGTTTTAGTCATATATGACGACGTGCATCAGATGAGCAGGCGAGTGTATTTATAAGCCAGCGCGCCGCAATCTATCGCAAATGAAAGTGAAAGTAAGACGCATCATTACACTAAGTTACCTTCTACCTCCACTATCTTCATTAAAAGTAGCCTTAAGAAATGAAATGATCTCATACCAGGGCTTCTGCCGCTCTCTCTTATTGCTGTCTTTGCTGATTTTGAAATAGCCGAAGCCGATGATTTATAAAATGCAGCTCATCTGTTGCTTTCGGTGACGTGCACTTCATGAAATCTGTATATAACGCGGGAATTGAATATCAGATTAATATCCGTTTTGCAAAAACACATTTATGTGACCAGGTGTAATGGAATCGTTTTGATAAATCAAATAGATCTGAGAAAACGCATTGTGCATGGCCAGGTGTAAAAACAGGCCCAAAGAGACCGGCTTGTAGTTCATTACAAACCCCAACGCAAACTCCACGTAAGACAAAGAAAATACAACTTCTGTCTGTCCAGTGCCAGGCGTCGGAATAAGACTAGAGTCAACATCGGGAAGGCTTTCAACAAACGGAGAGATCTCGGGCGGTCTGCTCTAGGGCTCAAACGTGTTCATGAACGTGTTTCCATAATAATACAATCATAAGTGGATACAGTAAGCACATAAAACAGTTCAACATGGAGATCAATGGAAACAAAAGCCGAAGTTTTCTACCCCTGTTTTCCCCTCACACACACATAGGCCTACATAAGTGTGTAATTTACTCAAATGCCTTTCCTTTCATATATTTTAAATGACTTGCAGATTTATAACTGTATTACCTCATTATGACTGTAACAAAAGATGTGTGCCTGATGCTCCTTTGGTTATGAACAGCTCGTGCAAACGTGCGTGTATTCCGTGTATATGTCTACTCTATAAAGTCTATGGTATTCCATAAGCGCGCACGCAGTTTCATTTGTCACCAGAGGGGGCGTAGTTCTGCAAAAACTCAGAGACTTGCGTTATGCTCCTTTAAGTCATTAATTACTCACCCCCATGCTGTACCAACCCCGTAAGACCTTCGTTCATCTTCGGAACACAAATGAAGATATTTTTTCTTTAATCTGAGAGCTGAATCACTCCTCCATAGGCTGCCTAAGGGACTGGCTCTTGACGGCCCATAAAGACATTAAAGAAAATGTTTAAATATTACATGTGCTACAGTGGCTCAATTATAAGTTTATCAAGCGACAAGACTACTTTTTGTGCAAAAAAAACCCCATAAATAACGACTTTATTCGACTATTCCATTACTTCCTTATGGGTCTTGAGACGAGAGTTGAAGAGATTTCCAGAACGCATGCGCGAGAACTGAGATGAGGACGTTCTTCTTTGACTACTTCTTGTTACCGGCTGCTTACCGCTTAGGAGTATTACCGCCACCTACCGTATTAAGATATAAAATATCTTCATTTGTGTTTCCGAAGATGAACGAAGGTCTTACGGGGTTGGTACAGCATGGGGGTCAGTAATTAATGACTTAATTTTCATTTTTAGGTGAACTAACCCTTTAAGCTCAAGAAATCACCAGATCCAGTGGGATTCCATGTGTGTGGTCAGTTTTTGGGGTGTATATTTATTGGTTAATAAATGCTGTCATTCTAAATGATATTATTCTCACATAGTCATTAGTCATTGATTTTGAGACAAATAGCTCTAAAATTCTTAATTTTATTTTGAAAAATATGTAGATTTTTTTTCTTGCCACATTTTGCATCTTGGGCCATGTCCACACTAATACGTTTTCGTTTGAAAACGTATATTTTCTCTCCGTTTTGGCCTTTCGTCCACACTGAGATGCCGTTTTAAGTCAACAAAAACGTATCGTTTGGAAAACGCTCTCCAAAGTGGATAAATTTGAAAACGCCGTTTTCGCGTCTGTAGTGTGGACAGTGAAACCGGAGGTATTTCAAAACGATGACGTAAGTTTAGTCATGTGATCCATGTAGTACCAATAGATATTCATGTTTATCGGTATTGTGCCTGTTATGTGTTATTCATTTTTACACTATTGATAAAATATGTTACTTTCTATGTACTTAATATGTGCTATTCTTCATAGCACAGTACTGCAAACATGACAGATAATGTAGGCTACTCACATTTGCTGTCCTGCGGCAAAACAGGAGAGCAGTTGCGTTTTAGACCAAACATATGGTGACTGAATGCGACCTGGAGGCATCCGTGATGGTGAGATATTTTGCTAAATAAAATTATCCTGTTATTGTGCGAATAACATTATTATTTATTTTCCCATCTGTATCATCTCAGTGAGCTTTTGTGAAGTTTCACGTATGCGCAGTACAGTGAATTTAGAAGTTTCTCATCCACACTCGGAAAACGCTAGTGTGGACGGAGAGCGTTTTTAAACGAAAACCCCATTTTCAAATCTATCCGGATTAATGTGGACGTGCAGCCTTGCATTGTAGGACTACTGACTAGTAGTGAAGCTAACTGGTAGTTACTTTTTCAATTCAGTATCTTGGCTGTAGTTCTATGAAACTGTAGCTTGCCATAATTTAAAGCAGCTTCCCCAACACTAGATGAACATTCAAAATATGTGGTTATAAAACTGAACAGGATATTTACAATATGTCATATTTCCATATCTACAGCACAGATTCCACTGAAGACCATTCAAATGGCCACAGGTAACTAAACCTCACATGTATTTTACAGCGCTGTATTGTCCATGAGTGAGGGGAAAGTGATTATGTGTGTGTGTTTATGCAGGAGAAGGGCGAGTAATGACCTATGTGTCGTTTTCGGCTGGTCTGACACTTGTGCCATTTCCTGGAGAATGGATAATATCGATTCCAACAAATGTTCTGTTAAATGATGGAAGACACTACGATCCACAAACAGGTATACATGTTTTTTTTTATCATCCATTTATGGTGTTTGCTAAAGTCACTCTTGTGAATATAAACACTTAATTCTATTGAATGTGCACTTGTGTAAAGTAAATATAAAAGTTTACTTTCATATCTATCTTTCTTAACACACTCTTAAGACTGCACTTTGCAATCATGCTAAATTAAAAAATTTATTTTAAAATACATTTTAGATAGCTGTTTTAATAATGTTTTAGACTTAGTTTGATTTGATGACTAACATACTATAACACAAGTACTGTATTATAATTTTAACTGTACATCTAAAGTTAATATATTTGTACTAAAATATAATAAATGTACTAAATATATAATATATAAAATATATAAATGTACTAAATTGACACTTCCTCATTTACAAATGTTTAATTACAAAAATTTTATGCAAAATCAAAATTACATGACATGCAGGTTTTTAAATAAATTAAATGATAAAGATATTTTAGCTTATCACAAATGCTTGTCAGTATATAGATGTTGAAAGGGGGGGGGGGTTGACTGCTTTTTTCTTTGCATGATTGTGTTTATGGGGTGCAATATAACATGTATTCGTGTTTTTTCTTTTTTTAAAAGTCTTATTTTTCATAAACTTCACCTTTATTGTCAGCCGCGCTCTCCTCTGTCCCCTGACGAGCGGTCGACTTCCTGATTCTATGAAAACCACTCCCTCAGAAACAGGCAGTGGGCTCAGATTGGTTAGTTTGGGCTGGTGTGTTGTGATTGGCTAAACTGTCGCTCATGTTGTCCGGAAAGTTAATGCCCATTACCTTCACAGGCGAAACGTGCCTGCGCTTCGGTCCAGATGTAAATAATGGTGTCGAACTGCAGTATCAGTTTGAGGCAGAATCAGACACGAGAAAGCCGCGATGAAGAGTCGAAACAGAACCTCACCACACACGGCTCTTACTAAACGTTTCTGGAATGATAATTTGCTACATTTTTTTTAACTTTATACATGTTTGTTTAACACAATAGCATCTGACTGGCAACAATAGCAACTGACTGGCTACTAATGTTCAAACAGCGTTGGCAAGTTTACGTTCTTAATCAAATCGAAAATAACGTCATAAAGCATATATGCATGAAAAATACGTTTAAAAAATTTGTTTTTATACAAAATTCAGGTCCATAATGTTTGTACGCATTTGTCGTAGACAAAAAATAGCATAACTAGTAGCCTCAGGGGCTATAAAGCCAGCGCTGACATTTAAAAAAAAATAAAACACAAGGCTACGTCTGGAATTAGTATGCAAATGCATTTGAAATGATTAAGTCTTAGCCTACTGACAGGTTGTGGCCCAACAACTGCTGCCTCTGGTTTTAAAGTTGGATCTGCTTCATGTTTTAGTAACAGTTTCTTGTTGAATCCGGTGTTGAACTCGTGGAGATTCTGGAAGTCTTCCGTAAAATGCGCAGCACAGAGAGCTGAATTACGATCGTCATTTTCAGGAACATAATCAAACATAAATTGTATCCATTGTTGACGAAGTACAGCATCCGTGGGAAGCTCGCACACAGAAGACCTGACAGCTGGGTGAACACAACACACTTGAGACAGAAATATGCGCATGCCCTTTTTTGCATTTTCCGGAGGGAGGGTTTGATGCAAATGTGTGGGTTAGTGATGTCTAAAACCCAGCTGTAGTCCCAATCGAGTCGTTTTGTTAGGCATTAAACTTCCTGATTTTTAAAAGACGATATCTCTGCTCACACTGAACTTTCAGCGCTGAAACTTTGCAGATACTGTTCATGCACCAACAGCAACATTACACACTATTTAAAATGAAAAAAGTGAAATCGCAATCAACCTCCCCTTTTAAAAAGCATTCTAAAGGTTCAGCTAGCTGCATGTAATATAAATGTTAACTAACATGCAATTAAGTGAATGAAATCTACATTCAATTTACACTGAAATATATTCTTTTAAAGCGTATTATTTCCCTAATGCACTTTAAAAGTGTGCTATACTTGTCTTTAGAAAATGTACTAATAAGATTGACTTCACACACAACAACAACTGTAGCAATCTACATACATCCAGTATGCCTTTGCTGTAATCTGAATCTTTATTTCCACAGGTGTGTTCACTGCGCCCATGGACGGATCGGTATCTTCTCAGCGCTGTCTTAACTGCTTCAGCAGGAGAAAGAGTCGAGGCCTTTCTCTCTCAGTAGCCAATCGCAACATCCAGAAGCTTTACACCGCTGGGACGGGGAGCAGAGGCTCTGAGGACTGTGTCTGTGGTGGGTCGGTCACTGCAAATCTTGCTCTTTCATTTGAAGCGGGGCCAAAGGACGGGACTTGTGCTCACATCAGGAAGGCTGGCGATTTCAACCTCCAGTGAAATTCTGTCTTCGTTCAGCGGAGTTCTGCTTTACCCAACGGTAGCCAAACGATAGTCGATAGCAGAGGGCAAACATTAAAGGGGTAATGAACTGCATTGTTTTATAATGTTTCATGTGGTGCATTTATAATGTTAGTATGATTTTTACATCAAAAATGTCATAATTTAGAAATAAAAGACATTTAACTACCCTGATTTCAGCCTCTGGTTTGAAAGCTCTGTTTGAAGGGGCATGTCTGTGTGAGACTTCAGTGTAAACACCCACTGATGTGATTGGCTAACAGCTTTGTATATGAAATAAATATTGTGGAACTCTCTCGAAAAATTTTAGCGCGCTTTTACTATTACAGCTCTCAAGGTTAACAAATTATACACTTTTTTTATAGTATTATATTTAGATCTGTGGCATTATATTTATTTTGTGGCATGAAAGGTTGCAGTGATGAGCATTGTTGAGCGCATGTCATTGCAGCAACTTGATTTCTGCACACCAACGAATGCTTTCATCATAACTAGTGCAAACACAAGAGATTCGTTGATTATTACGGCAGTTTTGGAGCGAGTCCAGAACTCAGTCACTGAAAAACACACGCTGTTTGATTGACAGCTACAGCGATTTGTAAAGATAGCGTTCTTTGATCTTTGTATTCTATATCTAATTTAATCAGTTCAAATAACTGATTATTTTAATCCTACTAAGATAAATAATGTGAGGTAGACTGTTAAGTCACTCACTGGTTTGATTTACTGGGACATAGACTAAGATCATCTGACTGAACATGTATCATTACATATCAGAAATCACTGGTCACAGATCAGGCGTTACAATTAAAGGGATAGTTCACTTTGAAATTAATTTTTGATATGTTTTAGCTCACCTCAAGGGCATCCAAGATGTAGGTGTCTTTGTTTTCCACAGTATTTTCAATTTTGATATTTTTAGGTCAAACCGTTGTTGTCTGTCAGTCTTATTATGGAGCTTTATGGGGTTCACCCTGGTTTCACCTCAAAGAGCATGCACAGAGAAGTCAAAATTAAACATTATTTAATGACTCATAAATGTTAGTACACATCGATGGCCTAAGACACGAAACGAGTGGTTTGTGTGAGAAAACGAACAGTATTTATATCGTTTTTACCTCGTGTAATCACAGCCACGTCCAACTGATCTGAGGGCGAGGGCGCTTCTACGGTATCTGCGCAGCGCTCGGAAAGCCCGGAAGTCATCTCTCGCGTGTGTACATCACTCATTGTTTACACAGACATTTCAGAAGCATTATCCTTCACTGTGAAGATCTAAACATATTTAGATATACAGAAAATTGCAATGGAAGACGATTTCGATATATCAACAGAAAATGTTGATTTTTTTAAACCGTGCCGGAAAGCCCCGGAAGTGATCTCTTGCGCGATGGAACATGACTATAAGCGCCCATGCCTTCAGATCACTTGGACATGGCTGTGGTTACACAAGGTAAAAACGTTATAAATACTGTTCGTTTCTCACACAAACCGCTCGTTTCTGTGTCTTAGGCCATCAATGTGTACTTACATTTACGAGTCATTAAATCATGTTTAATTTGGACTTCTCTGTGCACGCTCATTTGAGGGTGAACCCACGGTGGGCCCCATAGAGCTCTGATAGACTGACAGACATGAACGGTTTGACCTAAAAATATCGAAATTGAAAATACTGTGGAAACAAAGACACATACATCTTGGATGCCCTTGAGGTAAGCTAACATATCACAAATTAATTTCAAAGTGAACTATCCCTTTAACAGTTACTTAAATGTTGTGGCATTACTGACGATGTCTATATCGGAAAAGTCTGTTTGCAAAGCCTGTGCCAAAATTGCGACTGTTTTACCAAAGAATCCACAGTGAAATGTACGGGATACAAACAAATAATGCTTTAGTGAGACATTTACATTGTTGCAAATAATCACATTCCTAGTATTAGGATCTTTTAGAAGTTCATTTTATTTGTGGTCCATCCTGTTATCTCTCCTCTCGTCACTCAACACACCAGTGGGCGGGGCCAAAGTCGTGATGAAATGAAGTAGGCATTGATTTTCTTCTGGTCTTTCATTAATGTATTATGTCATAAAGAGGCACATTCCAGGACAAGTCGCCCACTGGGCTTGGTAAAAATAAAAGTTGTTTTTGGAATAACAAGGAAGTTTTCAGTTCTGTGACTTACAGGATATTCGTATAGTATGATGAACTCTAATATGTCAAAAGCTCAAGAAAAATGTTATTTCTCAGATCATGAACCCGTTAAAGTTAGGCTTGATTTAATTTTTGGTAATAAGCTTCTCAAAGATAATTTGGTTACTCTCTACTTTAAGACTTTATGTATAATGGATTTTAATGCAAGAATCCATAATGTATGTTGCAGACAGTGCATTATATTTTTTCATAAAAAAATCTTTTATCTTAGATATTAGTATAATAATAATAATTATATATAGTCTGTGGTATATTGTAGCAACCTTGACCCCACAACAGATGTTTTTTTTTGAACATAGACATGACTTCAATAATAACACGATTTCCCACTTTTCAATAACATCACAAGGCATAAAAAGAATCTGTCTCACCCAATGACTGAATTAAAACATTCTCGCTGTTGTTCAAATCCAGACATTACACACCCTTTCCACCCAGTTTTTGACCCAAGACACTACATTCAGTTCTAAGAAGATAATTGATTTACATTAGAACCCTTTTTCTTAATGTATAATGATATGTTTTGTGTGAAGAACATGTTCAGAATCAGAATGAGTTTATAATTTGCCAATAAAAGCTTTTGTCTTAGTGACAGAAGCTTCCAGTTAGACATTTTCTCAATGGCATAATCATTTGTGATTGACATTTGTGCAAAATGCATGTATATTGAATGCTGTTAACATGAAAATCACTGCTCCATGTTATTTTAATTAAAACTACCTGAATATGTGTATTTTATCTAGCAATTTATGGAATTGTTGTTCACTATTATTTAATGTACATAATCACACCTTCATTCATATCTGTTGTGCAGAATTTCTCAAGAAACAGATACAGCATGACAAAAATCAGCTCAATCATTTTCAAACTGCTACACAGGATAAGAATGTCAGAACCGGTGCCTTTCATCTACAGAAATATGTGCAAATAAATGTTTGTGAAAATAAATTGTTTCATAGTGCAACATTTGGAGAATATGATTACATTTCTTAGTTCTAGTGAGAACTCTGCTGCATCTCAGGGCACCTATTATGGAAAATTCACTTTTACATGGTGTTTGAACATAAATGTGTGTTGGAAGTGTGTGAGCAAAACCACTCTAGAATGATAAAAATCCACCCAGTGGTTTTTTTACAATCTCAATAAATCATATGCACTGTCTCAGAACGAGCTAAGATTCAGCGCTTTGTGATGTAGAAAGTGAGCTAGGGGTTTGATTGACAGTGTGGTTGTGGCATAGACCCCGCCCTCTGTGATCTGTACACACATCCTCCATTGTTTCAACGACAGCCGGTAATGTCTCTTGGAAACATAAATGTTAACTGTTGTGGGTTGATCCTGTTGTTGTGGCAAGTGTGGATCGTCGTCTACTGTTTGCGATCCACCGTCACCTACAATAACAGTAAGTGTATTTTATGATTTTTTAGCAAATAGTCTTTTCAGTCGATGTCAGCCAATTCAACAACAAATGCGTCTAAGTTATGCCGTCGTAGGAAGCTGGTAGGAAGGGCCGGATTAACATAAGGGCTAAGAGGAGGGGTTGAAGCCCCAGAGCCGCGGGATTAGGGGGCCGTGATTGGCTGGATAAAATGAGATTGTCAAATCAGATTTGTGTATAATAAAATAACAAGAAGTTATTGGAAAATGTGACTGACTGATAATACACGGCCAAATCAAAATAACTCTACAATTTGCGCCAGAAAAGGGACGCAAAAATTCCTAAACAAACGAAATACTTTGGTTCACATTCATCCGTGTCCGTGGAAGAGTGCAGCGGCAGCAGCCGGTTATCTTCACGCTCCTGCGTCGTCACTCGATCGTGTGCACGTCGAAGAAGGTAAGCAAGCTGAAGTTAATGAGTTAGGCACTATTTGGATGGTGATTGTTTCTCGTGGAGTCGTAAGGTATTTTCAAATGTTTATAGGGGCTAGTCGTCGATGATTTATTGCAGCCTGAATCCAGAATGTCTGTTTTTTCTCCCACCACTCACTCGTGGTGAAAAACACCAGCC
Source organism: Hybognathus amarus (assembly GCA_030378365.1). NCBI lineage: Eukaryota > Metazoa > Chordata > Actinopteri > Cypriniformes > Leuciscidae > Hybognathus > Hybognathus amarus. The sequence goes on from JAQIUQ010000524.1 coordinate 126,705, forward strand.
GAATTACTGTTTTTTTTTCAACGAACATCAAGGTCTAATATCCAAGGCCATTAAGTTAACATTGAGAGTTGCGTTTTAGTTTATCGTCACTTCGCCGATGAAAATCCCAAAATGAAACCACATCAGACATAATCTCTGAAACTGATAACGTTAGTGGAGATTCGTTACTGAATCCGTGTTTAGAACGAATGGTTTCCTTTTAAATGACTCCTCGTTCGCTTTGTCGATGAATCAAACAGCCGTTTGAACAAATTGGTTGAATGAATGACTCGCTAACTTGCCGCCACCTACTGTTAGTTTTGGTTTCATAAAGTAGCCGACCCTTCAATGAAAAAGTAGATATCATTTTATATATAATTATTAAATAAAACAACAATCATATAATTTATGTAATTGTAAATGCAGTGTAAATGTATTAATATTTTTTTACAGATTCAAAATTATCTTTCATTAAATCTCAATTGCGGTCAACAATGGTACAAGAAAGACTGAACCATCTAACATGGATGTCCCTGGAATGTGACATTGTGCTCTGCTAAAGCTAGAAAAAAGACTATTTAACTGTAAGACCGAAAATAAAATAAAAGGAAAGTTCATCCAAAAATAAAAATTCTGTCACCCTAATGTTGTTTAAACTGAAAGAATGTGCCCTTTAAAGCAAATTCATGAATTATCTTTTCGCTTTAGAAATAGAGAGTACAGTATTTGCGTAATGTACAAAAGCTGTTCTTAAAAGATAATGAAAATCTGGAGCAAAAGTGAAAAACATGGTGTAACAACAACCAAGGTATTGCAGTTTTGCTGATATAGGCATCACTCAAGTGTTTGGATATTTAATTACAAATATGAACAGGCAGATTACCTACATATTAAAATTTTTTATAAATCGTACGCTGCAGTCTGGTACTAAATTAAATGTTAAGGCAGGACTGCTTGTATTGTCGCCTCCAGAGGTGGGTAATGAATATTCATTTATTTTGTGCATATCCCATGCATATTTAATTTTTTTTTCTTCTTTTTGGAAAAAATTTACTTCGATTTAAAGCCTAGTAGTGGGTATGTGGGTAGGCTACTTTTACTTTAACCACTTAAACTCAAGTACGCCTACTTGACGTTTTTTTCTTTACTTTCGTTAGCCTACACTGCAGAACTTTTGGCCACTAGTGGCGCTTCGACCTGTAACTTTTCCATCTCAGCGTCCCTAGAGGCCACAAGCTCCCCAGCACTGTCGCAAAAGTCAACAAACAGCCTCCCGTGTCTTTAGATTGTGTGTGCATGCATGCAGTGTTTGAGGCGGGGGCGCGCAGATCGCGGCGGGCAGCCTGGCCGTGCTCGATTCCCTTATAGCAGTCTGCTGAGAGAGATCACTGAGATTTCCACCATCTGTAATAATCTTTAGTAGAATGACACTCCTGAAGAAAACACAAATCTGACTTATGTTTTTTTTAGGAAACAAAAAAGAGCTTCCGTTTGTCAGTATCCCTGAGCCCTCTGGCATTATAACGAACAATATAACGAAAGAAAGAAAATAAGTGAATGAACCAAAGTTACAACCAACGCATTCTCATCCCAAGGCGTCATATACGACACTTTTGCCAAAGCGTCAGACATCCAACGCACATGGCACCCTTTATGTTAGGGATAGACCACTAGGAGGCGCCTTCTGCCCCATATATATCTGTGTCTCATTTGATGCTAAAGGGTGCCATGTGCGTTGGTTGTCTATACTTGCAAAGAACCACACACTAGGCCTGCACGATAAATCGTTATAAAATCGCGATCTCGATTCACCCTGTTCACGATTATATTTTTAAATGACTTCAATTTGAAAATAAAAAAAATTAGCCTTTATTTTGAAGCGTGTATAGCCTACTACAGTGTGTGTGTGTGTCCAAACAAAGAAACACTCATAACAGAAAGTAGAATGGGGATAAAAAAAGAAGGCTCTCTATGAAGTAAATGTGTCTTATTAGTGGAAACTGGTGCGCGAGCCCTAGAAACGCGGAGCGGCACAGACACGCGAGCTAGTCGAGCACATCCCTTAAAATGACATCAGTGGAAAGTTTGTAGTTCAGTCGGATGTCAATGGCAAAGAAAATTAAAACGAGTAATCTAGCTTATTATTAACGTTGTTTACTGACTAAAAGAGCGCGCACTTCTGTTGAATGCTGCTGGTCGTTCACGTCACGTGTTATTTGGATGAAAACTAAATCGTATAAGTAAGTAAAGTAAAACATGACCTGTTGCCTGATTTATGTATAAGGAGTGGTTCTCTACATTATTACTGGCTGTTTGCAGGTCAAGAAGTTCAATGAACGCAAACATCCAAGAATACTGAATTAAATGGTCTTTCATGTCTTGCGTTTGTACAGACGAATTTACACAAAATTATGTAAAAATAAAGTCATTTATAGTAAACAAAGTTTACTAGTAAACAAAGTCGGTTATATCTCAAGTGAATGTAAGTTAGCCATGTTCAAATGGGGTCCATGCGTTCGGTCTTAAAGGGGCAGGAGTTTAATAAAACTGCTGCTGTGTTTTCATATTAATCAAAGGACAAAGAAATTACTCACTGCTCTAGACTAAATAGTCTACCCTTTTAAACTTTACAAAAATATCCATCTATATTTAATTTATACAGTAATGAATATGCAATTTTTTCACATTTGATTACTTTATTCAAATGTATACCGATCTACTCTAAAAACACTGTTTATTTAATTTGCAGCTTTTCTTTGTTCTATTTTTGTATTTATTTGTCCTATTTGTAATTCCATTATTTATTCTTATTTTGTTTTAAATACATTTAAAAATTACAAATGCAGTGACAATTCAGGGATTGGTTATTGAAGTCCTTGAAATCCAAAAAAGTAGTGCTTGAAAAGTCCTTGAAAGTCCTGGAATTTCATTTTACAGAATCTGTACGAACCCTGATTACATTTATGAGAAAAAAAAATCGCTGATATCAATTCTTAGCTAAAAAAATCGTGATTCATATTTTTCCCAGAATCGTGCAGGCCTACACACACACACACAAAAAAAATGCCCACCCAGTTTAAAACTTTGTTATTTTGTTATTAGTGTGAAGTTGAACTTTGTTCACACTCGACATGGAGTCGTAACAGGAAGAACATTTGATTTAATTACATTCAGGCAATAATACATTTTACAACCAAACAGATTATTACACCACAATAGCACTACTGCAAAGTATGACATTATCCATTTTTTTGGACAAATACATTCATTTATAGGTTTTCATTAAATAAGCATGTCCACAGTTTATGAAATGAACACCCGCCATCCCGCTGATAATGTGTTGAGAAATGCCTTTGTCTGCCTTAGACACATAACCAGTTTAAACATGCTTGCAGAAATATACATCTGATTACATTTTGGAAAACAGACAGAAAAAGATCTGTCGATGTGCATTTGATCATTGTTTGTGTTCAGATGTTCAGTAGCGGTCATGAGCGCGAGCACATGTGAAGAGTTTTAACTCTGTCTTCTCTGTGTCAGTAGTTGAGAGGTTCCCTGCGTTTGTTTAAATGCAAAACTCTGCAGAGATTTTTCTAATAGAGTATTCTAATAATCCAAATTTGTATTACTATTATACAAACCAAAGGACATGCAAAGTTTTTTTTCTGGCTACAGAAACATGGCAGAAATAATGATTGTCTCTTCTGTTTTTGATGCAAAGATAGCCTATCTAATTTAATAATAGTCATTTAATTTAAAAATATCTTAATTAGATCATGTTATAAACACACGCACACATATAAATATATATAGGCCTATATGGTAACAAGCAACTAACTTGAGTAGTTTTTTCACTGGATAATTTTTACTCTTACTCAAGTAACTATTAAGATGATTACTTTTACTTTGAGTAAATATTTCTATAAGTACTTTTACTTGACTCTACCTCTGCGCCTCCCTTATAATTGATTCTGCTTATTTTATTTTGCAAGCTGCTGGCTAAATCATTGACTAAATGAATAAACATTAATGAATTACTGCAAACTAAACAGTGCACTCTTTTGTTTTTAGCAACAGACCTGGAGGATATAACACCTTCAGTGGGTGGATTGTATAATGAAAAATAGGTGTTACATTCATAACTTAGCTTAACTTTTGGAATAATGTAATTTTGTGCATAACAACCAGGAATATGTATTAAAAGTGAAAAAACGTCTCTTTGTCTCTATTTTAATTTCTCTCGCAAATAATTGTTCCCCCTAGAAACTTTGCCTTCTCTTGCAAAATTATTGTTCCCCCTTGAAACTTTGCATTTACTCGCAAAAGTTTGGATTTGCCCGAGAATCTTTACGCGTTTTTCGCAACAAAATACAATCACCTGGTTCCCTAAGAAATGGAAGGAGACACCACATCTACAGTACTAAAGATGCAATGGGAAACACCATCAGCAGAGACCAGTGTTTGAAGCATGAGCAACAAAAATGCCAATTTATTGGTTGCCCATGACGCCACAAGTTGAGAACCTGTAAGTATAAAAGGGTGCTTTTAATACGTCATCAATTTCATTAGAAGGAGACTTGCAGGCAAGCCTTATCCATGGCAATAAGTAGCAGTGTCTCAAACCTCTTTCTAGGGAAAGAGACAAGAGACAGAGACCTAGACATTCCCTGTCGAAATGCTGGAACTTCAATTTCGCATCTGATCAAAGACACTATGTGGAAATCAATACCCATTAAGCCATGCTGGGTGAATACCTCACTAAACTGTGAATATGCACAAACATAGTGAGCAGCATAGCATGATTGACTTTACAGATACTTAAAAGAGTGCATTAAATCCTATAGGCCATTATCTTCTAATAGTAGGACATGATACCCAAGATCATATGCTCTAGATCATATGCTCTTCCTCTATAAGTCAGGAAGACTTAATTACCATTACTTGTTACCTTCAGGTTATCCAATCACATTCTCTTGTCCGTATGAAAAGATCGGCACTTACACGTTTGAGTTTGCAGATGCCGACGCGACAACAACCTCCAGCCTCCCCACCACCACCAGGATGGTCCCGCTCTATACTTCAATGGGGGTCAGGCTGCGCCCCTGCTTTCGTCTTCAGGCAGGAAATGCTGATCCGCTACCCTCGGATTACGATCTATGGATGGGGCCTACGCCAAAGAACTTTGCAAGTAATTGCCTGCTGGGCTGCCAATAAATGGATGCTTTGTTACATCATTTTATCTCCCGAGTCTCTCCCGAGTAGTAGAACTGAAATTTGCAGGTAGGTAGATCTCCAGGAAAAGGATCAGGCACCCCTGTTCTATAGACAGGGGAGTCCCAGCCTTTACAACCTTCCTCCCTCCCTCACAGAACAGGAATAGGCTTATAAGTCCCCGAGAAGCAGAGCTCTAAGGAATAATGGCTAAGCTGTATATAGAAAAAGAAATATATAGAAAAAGCACTGTTGGAGAACCAACCAAGGAGAACATCAATTTAACTTTTGGGTAATACGACTACATCCAGGGGGAGATTGCAACTCTCAGAACAGCATAGTATAAATGCCAAAATTCTTGCCATCTAAACTTAACCCACTAGGGAACCTGCAGGGGAGAGCAATCACAGCCTGCACGGACATCCGTAATTTATAGCAATTAGGAGAAACAAAGGGGAGATATGTCTCAGAATTTCATAATAGCCACTGTTATAAAAAAGGATAACCTAATACTATTTCATAACAAGAGCAGGATATATGGTTGCATTGTCCAAACTTTTTGTCGCCCAGCAGCATGGTCTCTGCTGGATCAGAGGACGGCAAAGTCAGTCCATTCGTAATCCAACGGATCACTCGCGCGAATTACAGAGGAATGAAAAAGATCAATCCCTCTCTCACATTCTGCCAGACCTGTGAACCCTGTGACTTTAGCCTTCGTTGAGTCTCAGCGAGAGTGGGACCAGAACCATGAGGCACAGACACATGTCCCTGCTCCCCCAAGAAGATGGCCAAGAGTGTGCTGAGCTCTCGAGTGGAGACAAAAAAAGACAAAAAAACCCTGATAATGTGTATCACAGACGGCCTTTTATACTTGCGTGCGCTTCCGCTGTATGATGTCATGGACTGTCATACGCCAAGTAAATTTGCGTGTGTGTCACTTGTGCTTCAGAAACTGGTTACGCTGATGGTGTTTCCCATGGAATCTTTAGCAAACGCATGCGAAGAAGCTTTACTTCGAAAGGGAATTTTGCATTTTTTCACAAAACTGTTGTTCCCTGAGAAACTTTGGTTCTCAACAAATAAACCTCAAACACTAATTAACATAGTTACTATCCCAATAGAGTGCCGAAGTTACGACGTCACTTTGTAGGCCAAAACACGGAAGTGAGTTAGCATTTTAGCACTCCTGGTTCCCTCGCTCTAAAGTCTATGGGATTTTTGAATGGGTTTTTGTTAAATCGCCTGAAATAAGATCTGTGGTAAACAAAGCCTCTAATTATTTCCACCTTTTGATCAATGATATAAAACACAGTTATAACCTGCCTTGTGGCTTTTTACACTTTATTGTGTCTGCTTGTGTTTTTTAAAAAACTTTATATACTGTAGACTTCAAAATGTATACATTTTTGATTAACTTGTAAAGATTATCTTGATAGACAAAACGTGTAAGGGTCACAACTCTTTGTTGAACACAGATCTTATTTTCTGCGATTTTCCAAAAGTCTGTGGGAAAAGTCTTTTCTGATCGAGGGAACCCATGCGCCGCTAGCTTCCGAGTTGTCCTACAAAGTGACGTCATCACTTTGGCACTCTATACCAAGTGCTACAACATAAATGCAGTTAAACCGTGACCTCATGCATTTTTAATCTTTCATTTAACACACATTTCAATCCTCATTTGCAGTTTCAAGAGCTGCTGTAGTTTCCTCTGGGCTCGGGCTCTGGTTCGGATGAAGATTTGGTTTCCGGTGCAGTAGAAACAGGTACATCATCATGGTCAGTGTGATGAATGGGGTCAACCGCCTCTGTAAAAATCGCATTATCTGTTTTAGACAGAGTCTGTATGAAACAAAACCTGTAAATTACATCTGCCCCAACAAACACTTGCTTTCACACACAAAGCCACATATATTGTTTGTCAGGATGCATGTGACAACAGGTGTATGTCTGTGTACAAACAGGCAACAGGTGTATGTCTGTGTATTTCTGCACCTATCTCTCACCTTTCAGCATCGCTGTCTGTCGCTTATCGTCCATTGATATATTTGCCAATTTCTCACTTGGTGTGGGAGTAAAGGGTTGAGGAGTGGATGTGTTTGAGATTGAGGAAGTCAGATTAGCTGGGTGTTGGAGAATAGGGGTATCTGAGGTTTGATTTTCAGGGGTTTGGGTACCTGGGGATTGATTTTCTGGGATTTGAGTTAAATGGGGTTGATGGAGTTGGCATATTTGGGGTTTGATTTTCAAGGGTTAGGCTATCTGTAGTTTTATTTTGGGGGTTTGAATTAGCTGGGGTTGTTGTTTGAGTTGGAGTGACTGGGGTGGGTGTTGTGGGAATTTATCTGGAAGAAGGCTTTGTTGAATGACAAGTGGGTACAGGAGTCCCAGGTCCAATAATCACGCTTCCATCTGCATCAGCCAGATATGACATCACACCATAATCACCCATGTTTTCAATCGCTTTCAACTGGCAAGAGCAAGAGGCACAAATTACACGGATGTACATATGCAATCAATCATGATTTCTTGATGAAATACTATAAATGATCAACCCACGTTACCATGAAAGTATTAATTATTTTGGGGTAGTGAAGGCCTAGTATATATGTGTGTGTGTGATCTAAATAATACCACTTACCAAGTTTACATAAATATAAAAAGTTGAGAAAATTAGTTTGATTATTGCGAATCTAACTCTTCTTCTCTGTTTTTATGAAAAAGTTTCAAATCACTGTTATTGACAATTATGTGAATATGTAACCGAACCAATAATCTATAGTGTTAGCTGCAAATTATTTACAATTTCAGCATACTATTGCCCGTATTCACAGATAAAATGTGATGCCAAGAGTTTCAAAATCTGTTCACATTTGAAAAGTCATGCAGTTTTCATACTTTCATACTCTAGATCTAATATTATCACATGGAATCAATGTTGATACCATTGAAATTCTACGGCAAATTTTTTCTCTCAAATTTTTTTAAGGCTTGCACCTTGAAATCTATTTCAGGTTTTGCATTCTCGAGCCACCAGGTACTGTTTTGTGCCGGACGCTGTCAAGTGTTTTCTGTTAAACACTCCCCTAAGTTAATAACTAATTAACTCTTTGCAACGGAAGTGAATAAATCTATTATAACCCACTTTAGCTGGACCATAACTTTATTCTGTAGCTGTTGCACCTAGTACAGGTGACTTGACTATAATTGTGGCATAATAATTAAAATAAGACCCCTGTATGTTTTTTTTCCAGTGCACTAAAAAAGTTTTGCACAATACCCACTTCGATGTTAACAAAAACGTACGTTATAAGCATGTTACATGTAGAATTGTTCCTATGCTGTTCTACAAGGTAGTTATTTACCAAATTTATTCTGAACATTTCTATTAGGCTATGAAAACAAAAACAGTATTTGTGAACTCAGTTTCTGTGAGAGTGTGCAAGTTAGGTCTGCAGTTGAGGGTAAAGTTAGTGACCGTGTTCAAATTGGTCCAGGTGTTGTTCATACGATGAAACAACATCAGCATCTCAGATGCAGGATTCAGGAAGGAGGGATGTGAAAGACGTAGGACAGCGTGGACAAGAAACAAGGGACACACTGAAACCACACAGAGAGGGAGTTGAGAGAATTTGTGCTCTGTTTATTGGAAATAACACAGGAAGTCATATCATTATTCTGAGGTAAAACAGGAGGTGAAGTCATAACTGCTATGCACAATGGGATCATACGTGCAGTGATTTATTAGCAGTGTGAAGTATCCATAGAAACCTTGAGGCAGGGTCATTGATTCATTTAAACAACATTTAAAGTTGTCATTAAGCATGCATTGTAATGTGAACTAGTGTTTTTTGTGAATCTAAGCCCCTGCTTTTCAGGACAGAATAATGATAAACTGTACAGAAACGGAGCATCTATTTGTCCCTCAATTCAAAGCTGTTGATCTTTTAATGCGCATCAGTTTCTTCTTACAGTAAAACTACATACGGAAAGCCACTCACAATACAGTCTGCAGTCAAAACGGCATTCATTTTCAAATCTGGGCTTTAAACTATTTTACTAACACCACAATGGAGAAAATGGTCAAGTAAATAATGCAGGTTGAGAATTCTTTAAAGCTGGATCTATACAGAAATAGATTGGTTAAAACAGTTTGTTTCCAATTAGAGCACTATTGTAAATGCGGGTATTGGTGGATTAAAACTTGGACCAACACTTTTCAATCTGCAACCAAGATATTAGCACCATTTTGTACACTCCACTTAGGATGTAAAACAGTCAAAAGTTTAGAATACTGATTTTTTAAAAACATTTTTGAGCATTGTCTGATCAAAATACAGTAAAAGTTATTTTATGTAAGAATGATTTGTGAGGGATCATGTGACACTAAAGACCCGGAACAATGATGCTGACAATTCAGCTCTGCATCACAAGACATAAATGACTTTTTATAAAATATATTTATATAGGTTCTTTAAATTTGTAAAATATTACTGTTTTTTACTGTATGCTTTGATCAAGTAAATGCAGCCTTGGTGAGCAGAAGAGACTTATTTCAAAAACATTAAAAAATCTGAATTATTCCAAACGTTTGACTGATAGTGTACCTTGAGATATTCAATATAATAGGGCATTACTGTCAAAACTTGTTATAAATCTTTTTAGAATCCGTTCAAATCTTTCATTAATCTTATTGATTTTCTTTATTTTTCTTGCCGTGGTCCTCGTCTGGGACTGAAGACACTTACGGTGAAATCGCCGTTTCCGTAACCGTACTTGTTCTTTACCAGGATGCTGTACTTTCCAGAGTCAGCCGTATTCTACGCTGCTGATGGTGTGAAACTGGCAAACTTGCCAGACTCAAACTTCAGAATGTAGTGATCTGTCCGAACCATCTCACGTTCATTCTTCAGCCAAGTGACCTCTGGTACGGGTCACTCGAGATATTGCAGGTCAAGTTCAAAGCCTGTGAGAGAGAAGGGAAGAGACAGATGGAACAATACTGAAAAACAGATTATTTTTGAGGGAAATTATCTGTGGAGCTGTGCAGAAATGTTATTTTCAAACCGTGTGGACAACCGTGTACAGTACCTTGCCCTCTTGGATGGTCACAACATCAGGCAGACCACCTGCCACACGAGCACGATCTGAGGAAAACACAAAGATTACAAATATCTGCTACACTCATACCACCTTTCAAAAGATACAGTTAAAACAAGCACATATTTCTGCATTCATCTACTCACTTCTTTCTGCGATAGCTGCAGCCCTGAAGAAAAAAAATTGAAGATGGGAAAGAAAATATTTGTAGTTATTCAATTTAGTTATTCAGTCAGTCAAGCTGAATGTTATCTATCACAAACAGTAGCACCTCATTTACCCCTTTTCCACCAAAGCATTTTTGAGAGCCGGTTCGGAGCCGGTGCCTGCGCCGAACCAGTTCTTTGTGTTTCGACAGCCAAAGAACCGGTCTCGGCCCGGGAAAACTGGTTCCAAAGCGGCACCAACTCTTTGCTGGACTAGAACCGTTCTTCTACCACGTCATGCTTACGTCGGGGCTGGGGCGGGTTTAGATGTGTTCTAAACATCTTTTCTGACCATCGGGAAGCCAGGAGAAACACGATGGAGTCCGCCTTTGTAATTGTTATGCTTGAAGTTGGGCGTAAGCGTTTCTCTTTTTAAATTTTTTTTAATTGAAAACGTTATAAGCAAAGAAGAAAACTAATCAGAAAAGATTACATATTAAAGGAAAAGATTAAAAGACTTACATATTTCAATTGTTTTTAAAGCCTTCTTGGTACACAAGTTAAGCCCCTTTCACACAGCGCGTTTATCCCGGGAAATTGCCGAGAAATTGCCAGAACGCCTTCTGTGTGAACGCAAACACGACCCGAGATTCATACCGGGACTGATCCTGGGTTGGGGACCTAGAAACATTGCCGGAATCAGTCCCGGAACGTGCGCTGTGTGAACAAAAGCCAGGACCAATGCCGTAAGGGCTGTGTCATAGTGATGACGCTCGTGCCATCACGCGACTCTGTTGCTCTTACCGGTACGTTCACACGCCGCCGCCGGCGAGAGCGGCAAAATTCGCAACAAGCATGTCGGTCGTTATTTTTGCAGAAAATTGATCAATGGAAATAACTTTAAAATTATAGTGACATGTTTGCTAATGAAATAAACAAATGAAAAGCCATATGTGTGTGGTGTGGCTTTTGTGTTCATGGTTAAGTGCTATTATAATTTGCATTACCGCTGAAAAAGTGTTCTAGCACGAAAATCTTGCCTATAAATAGTGCTGCGCGCCCTCTTATCAAATTCAAATGATCAACCTCCTCTATTTTGCTTGGGAACTGAATGTGGCCGTAACCAAAGTTTACAGGACTGCGTTCTCTGGAATTCTCTCAAACGGAACACTTTTACATTTCCGATTGGTTGCCGCTGGTCGCGCGACCGCGTCATTGCTCATTACCATAAAGTTGAACTGATTTTAACTTTCATTCGCGCCTCCACCGTCCCAAGACGCGCCGCAGCTCGCGTCGGCTCTCATTGAAAATGAATGACTTCCGGCCACTTTGTCACGCTTCTGGCGGCGGTGTGACGTACGGTTAGAAGAAAGTTTGTGTTCGTCATCAACAAAGAAAGGACGAACAAATACCTGCAAACTGGAGCGAAGCAGAGACCAGGAGCTCCTCACTATCCGTGCTGCATGCTGAGATCGTTCACCAGCTTTGTGGAACGGTATGCGCGTGTACATGTTTTCTGACGCATCCGTTATACGTCTCATCCTGACGTCATGTGTCTTCCCGGGATTTTTACGGGTTATGTGTGAACGGACTCGCAGATCCCGTCAAATCACTGGCGGTGTGAATGAACCGAAATCAAACAATCCCGGGACAAATGCCGGGTCACATTATCCGTGTATTTTCTGGAATCTCTGTGTGAAAAGGGCTTTAGAGATAATCGCAAGTAGTGTTGTACTTGCAAGCGTACACAGTGACGTAACGATGTTCGTTCCCTGGGCGCTCAAGTCAGTGGAAAATCAAACAGGTTTCTGAAAACGTTCGCAGTTGAACCAACTTCGAACCAGGATCAGTTTCCGAACCAGTTCTTTTTTGGTGGAAAAGGGGTAATTGCAGTACACAAGATCGGGTAGTTTTAGGTATGTACTGTAAGGTGGGAGGAGTTTGATCTGGATCCTCCCATGGATTTCATGTTCTGCAGTGAGGACCATCTCATCACAAACCACAAACCATTTTCAGCTGAAAGGCACTTACTTGAGTCTTTGAAATTCAGCATATGCATCGTCAAATGCTGAAAAGATAAAAATATAATGTATATGCATCATTATTTATTATACATTTTGTTTTATTCCTCATTGGAGCCACAGATTAATCGGACACTTTTGCACCCTTAATAAATGAATCATGGTTTATGGCTAATAGCAGATCTCAAACAAGAGATCTTCAGGTGCACCGGAAAGCTGTGCTAGCGAAAACACGTTAATCAACACTTTAAATTTTTTAATGACTAATAAGTTTTATGTTTAACCACATGAGTGCCTTGGAATATTTGGTTGTTCCATCTGATATTTCTCTCTCATGTATCCAATGCGTTTATAACCAGTTCCCTTGTTTAGGGACATCTGAGAGTACAGTTTGCTTTAAATCTGCTGTTTCCAACATTTATTGTGAACAGTGTGACTGAAAAATAGACTGAATCTCGTGGAAAAGAAGTACACTTTAGCATACTTTAATTACAAACACGGAAAATTGCTGAATGTAGTTTTTGCACGCTTAAATGCATTAGTTTAAATTTATGTGAAATGCAATTAGTTGAACTTAAACGTAAGTAGGACTTAAGTACATATTTATTTGCAATTTTATTATTACTTTCATTGTCTACTTTTTTGTTTTTCAGTAAACCAATACCATAAATGCTTGAAAGCCATAAATTAAACTTGAATGTAATGTATTGTTTTGATCATATTTGTTATTTCTACATTTTGTAATGATAAACTTGTACATTTAAAATATAAATTGTGTGTATATAGTGTAATATCTGTAATTCTGTAATGTAATATCATTCAAAAAACACACTAAAGATAAAATTATAATCAAGTACTTACATGTGCTTTAGTATGTTAATCAATACATCAAATGAAGCACCACAAAATATTATTAATACACAGTGCTGGATAGTAACTGATTAAATGTAATATGGATAAAATAATCAGATTGCCAGAATGAAGTACTTGTAATTATATTACATTTTAAAATCAGACTAGTTATTTTCTATTGATTGCATTATTACATGTTATTCTCACAATGGCAGTAAATTATTCATAATTGATATATTCTCCCTACTACTACTTTTTGTCTAATCTAAATTTAATTCTAAAAATTATTCTAAATAATTCAATTCTAAACCCCTATTAGACAGCAAAGCATGTGAGTTTTTGACACAGAGCTACTATGTGTGTATGAGCATGTGTTTCCTCACCTTGTCCAGCCAGTTCCACAGTTCTGCGCAAACCTCCTTCCCATTGAAGAACTCAATGGCGTATTTGCCTTTATCTTTGTTCGGTGGGCTCAGAGATCTGCAGCCACAGCTGCTCACCCACCACACCACTCTTGATGCGCTCGGTGAAGGCGATCGCAGCATCCCTTTAATAAAGCATACGTGCACACGCATACAGTAAAAACTATACTCTGTCACCAACTATGCCAAGTGATCACCACCAGCATCACCAGTAAAACCATTTGTAAAACATATATAATATACAGTAATTACAGTAACATTGCTTGATGAGACGTTCTTACTTGTGATGCCAGGTGACGTGCAGCTCGTCGTTGTAGTAGTTGACGAAGGAGTAGAGCCTGATTCCCTCCTCTGTGCTCTGGATCTTCAGTCTGAGTTCGAAGAGTTTGCTGGACAAAATGAAAGTCAACATCTGCATTGCTATATCTACATGTTTATATGTGGACTTTTAGAAGACATTTTCAATTATGTTTACTATGTCCTCATAAATATCATTTACGCTCGGAAATTAGGTTGTAAATCTTACCAATAACACTGAAAACCTGATTCATCAAGTCTTTAAATCCTGGAAAACAGAAGTAAAGACATTTATTTACAAAAGATCAAGTATTATTAACATCTTTAACATACAGATCAAATCAAGAAGAAATATGTTTCTTCACATTTCTTACACCAATTGTGGGGGAAATTAAATATGTAATTGTGGATTAATTCCATAATAACTAATTTTTTTTGTTAATTAATATGTTAGCAGAATACCAGAATGAGCCAAAGCCTTGTATTTCAACTTCCAGATATGACAGGTACACTAATATGCATTAATACATCATTAATTACTTTGTTAGTGCAAATTTATGTACTACAATTACTAAATTACTAGTTAATAATGATGTGCCCCAACAAGTAAAGTCATAACATAGTGATACCTTTGCAAATCATTAGCTAATGATTAATTAAAGCAGACAACTGGAAGTTGAAGTGCATAGCTTTGACTAATTGTGGTAATTAACACATTAATTTACACTATGATTTAATAAAATATGTTATTAAGGAATTAATACACAATGACACATTGAATTAATAGCAATTCAGGTATTACTTAAATTAATAATCATATCGACTCTTTATTAGTTGCTAATGCAGTAATCATTAATTAATGGTTTAGTTCTTCATGAGTTATACATTAATTCATGATTATCTGTGCATTAGTTAAGCATGAATTAATGCATATTAGTGCACCCGTATTGTAAAGTGTTACCCAAATTTCTGCTGTTACCTTGGTCAGTAAGGTTGAGGGTGGAGGTGTCTTTGCCTCTATCATCCTTCAGAACTACTTCATATATACCAGCATCCTTTCTTGAAATCTGCCGTTGACATGCACAAACAAAATTCATTAAAACAATTACATGCCTAACAATTTAAATATGTGTGCAATCCATAGACTTAAAAAATAGGTGCGATCTCTAATCCAACACTACAGGAAAACAGGCTATTCCTTTTGCGCTGGATGCAAGGCCACAACAATCTGACAAAAGCAGAAAGAAAATAATCTAACAAAGCAAGAAGTAAACCTGCAAGAGTATGAGGACAGATGCACAAAAAAACATGTATGCAAATAGATTTTGTATAATGGGTCAAGAAAAAAAGAGAAAATGAAAAAAAGAAGCAAAAGTGTAATTTAGAATTTTTTTTGTCCTGATTTGAACTAAACAAGAGAATGAATAAGAAATATGTTGCAATGAATGAACAACAACAAAAGAGTTAATTAATAAAATTATGCTTGTAACTTGTGGAAACGATATGGTATGTACAGTATAGTCTAATTTATATTCAAATTTAATCTTTTAATAAATAATTCTGGATACATTAACTAAATGTTTGTGTAAGTTGCTGACCAACTTATGAAGAGTAATATCTAGGTAACCCACTATAAAAAACATTAAAAAAAAGTTGGAAGTAAAACTAAGATTAAAAAAAAACTAAGTACGTTTTACAAGAAAATACTACAGCACTTTAACCCTTTACCTGTCACCCCCCCTTTTTGATAATTGACATTAAAACGCACTATACAAACTTAAATGGTTGTAATTCAAGAATGCTTTGAAATATATACACAAGTTTGGTCTTGTTTTAAAGAAACCAATCAGCAGATTATTTCTGAAAAAAATTAAAGTATGAAAAATTTATGGAAGTTATAATTTACAGTAAATAAAATATACTTTATTAATATATATTTTTTAATATAAAATAAATATTTTACAAAATGTTTTACTATAAAATTACTATAAAATGAAAGCTATATATCTAACCAAGTTGTTTACCAAATTTAAAGTTGATATCACAAAAATTGAAGTTCCCATGAGATTTTGTTTAGGCGTTATACCAAAAATAGCCACCGGGTGCCTTGAATTCCATTGAATTTAATTGTATGCATTCTGCCATAACAAATTAATAAATTTCTATCCAAATATCCCTTCTGTCACTAAATATGGAACCTTGAGACTCAGACCTTTCTGAGAATATGTGTTTTGATAATAAATTATGAAAGATGATGCTCAAAAGGGGAGGGGCCTAATAAAAAAAAAATACCGTTTCAATGGTAACGCAACGTCTAATTTCAAAACGGTGTTCACAGGATGAATTCTGAGTTTGTAAGCTTTCAAATGATACCTAATTTATGATAACTACTAAAATATGTGACATAATAATAATAATAAAAATATTTATATATATATAAAATATATATATATATATAATATATTACACTTTTTAGAAGACTTCTTAATCTTACTTTTAAAAATATAATTTTATCTTTTTTATTGACAAATACTAGATTATGTTTTATTATGAACTTTTAGCACTAAAAACCAAAGTTTCAATAATCAAAAGTGTGTGCGTCGACTTTTTGTGACAAAGCTCAGAAACTCCTGTAATGACGTCGATTTTTTTTGAGGCGCACTCTTGTCATAAATTCATATATTACTGTTCATTCCTAATTTGTAAGAAAAAAACAGCACTGAAATATCTATTTAGGAGTCTTAGACCTTTCCAACAATATATAGTTTGTCATGACTAGATTAGGATTTAATAGTAATATAGTGAAGTAAACTTAGGTTGCCCGTATACAGGCAAGTGACAGTTATTTGCCGTTTCTTGTAAAATTGGCAAACAATTTCTAAGTGAAAATTGTTTCTACACCAGATAATTTTCTCTGCAAGAGTAAACTCCCTCTCACCTGGGTGATCTCCAAAGTTAATACTCCTTCAGAGAAATCCAGTTTCTCATTGACCTTGACCTCTCGTCCATCCTTATACCACAGGGCCACGGAGTCTTTCTTCATATTACCAACCTAGATCACATGTTAATATGTCAAAAATAAATAAACAGGCAGCACTGCAGTTGTGTTGTACTAGAGAGAAGACTCACCTTGCACTTCAGTCTTACACAGCACTCCGGTGTAACTTCATAACTAAGATACTCCACGAAGTGCGGACCTTACAGTGCAGAAACAGCAGTGAATAATGGACAAACAGTGGGTGCACAATATCTGGAATGGTATACCTGTACCAAAGTACTGTAAATATACTCGTACCTTGCTTTCTATGCCATTCTTTTCTCTGGAACTCGGATTCCTTTTGTAACTGCTTGAACACTGAAGGAAATGAGATGCCGTCATTGGTACAAACTCTATAAATGAGATGCATATGTGTACGTGTATATGGGCTTTTAGATTAGTACCATCTCCAATTAGCACTAGACTGGACTGGTTAGTGGCTTTGCCATCTTGAAGCTGGAAAGTGAATGTTCCCTCGTCCTCTTTTCCCAGAGACTCCATGAACATCTCAATAATGCCAGTATTTTTATCAAAGTTCATCTTGTATTTCTACAACACACAAAAACTATTAATGCAGAATCAAACCAAATGAGTGTTTCCAAAGAATTACATGAGTAATATTTCATGTCTGTTTCTCCATTCCTCTCACCTCTCCCTGGGAGATCATATTGTCATTGAACACGTATTCAACTTTTCCATTGGCAGACATTTTTTCAGCCTGCAACCAGAAGCGAACTCTTCCCTTCTCGAGCAGCTCCACGGCCAGCTCTGTTTTCAGAGGGATGACTGAAAAAAGGGATGAAAGTGAATAATAGAAAGTGTAATAACAGAACAATAGAACAAAACAAGTATTCGGTCCAGCATAATGTTCATTGTATTGGAGGCCTTTGATGGAATGGAAACCTTGATACTTATGCTCTGTTTTGTATTGAAACAGCGTCTTTAGCAGGCATGACGCAATAAAAGTGACATAAAAGTGATCTTTCAAATGTAACCTAACCATCACTTTGTCCTAACCAATGAATAAGTGTCACATGATGTGACATTTTTCATTTATCTCATTTTTAAAATCCTACATCACAGGGCTGTATTTTAAAAACAGAACAATAACGTACTGTTTAGAACACTGTGTAAGGGTGGCACTGTGTGTTATTTTAAATTCTATATTTTTATATAAATATCCTTGTGAAAAATAAGTGTGCTTGGTTGTGTGAATCTTTAAAATGTTTATTTAAAAAACAAGAGTGCTGTCTTTAAGCACTTTCATGATTATATTCCTTAACAATTAAGTACACTTTTAATAATCAATCTAAAGGTTTACAATAAGTTATGTTTTTATAACTGCTTTTTGTCATGCTGACTAACACACTAAAGCACATGCAAAGAACTTGATTACAATTTTAACCATAATCGTATATTTTAATTGTACTAAATTGCAAATGTATTTTTAGAAATATATTTAAATATATAACTTACAAGTTGCAATAGAAATAACAGAAGTATATTTTAGTTTACCATAAATGCTTGTCAGTACATTCAGAATTACATTTTAACCATATTACAAAGACAATAGAAGTGATTCAATTATATATAAAGAATGTTCTTAAGTCCTACTTAAGTGGGTCAAAAAGGCAATCTAATTCAGCAAATTGCATTTAACATAAATTTACACAATAATACATTTTCATTTAATTGCAATTGATATGCAATTACTTGTCTGAATTAAGTGTCTGAAAACATTACATTTCCAATCACACTTAACTCTATTCTTTTACAGTATATTATTTCCATATTAAGTACTCTTAAAAGTATGCTAATGACAGGATAGAGAAAGTATGGAAGCTTGTTTCCACCACAGAATGAAAAATAAAAGGTAATTGAACCTAAAAAGGTTATCTTACAATTCTGACTTTTTTTCTCACAATTGCGAGTTTATATTTCGCAATTCTGACTGTATTTTTCTGAATTGCGAGATATGAAGTCAGAATTGCGTGATATAAAGTCAGAATTGTGAGATATTAAGTCAGAATTGCGTGATATAAAGTCGCAATTGTGTGATATAAAGTATGAATTGCGAGATATTAAGTCAGAATTCTGTGATATAAAGTTGCAATTGCGTGGTATAAAGTCAGAATTGTGTGTTATGTCAGAATTGAGATATAAAGTAGCAATTGTTTGTTAAAAAGTCAGAATTGTGAGATATAAACTATTCTGAGGGGAAAAAGTTTTTTTTTCCCTTTTTTCCCTTAGAATTGGCCTGATAACTGAGTTTATTTCTCACAATTCTGAGAAAAGATGTCAGAATGTCGAGATATAAACTCGCAATTATGTGTTATAAAGTCAGAATTGCGAAAAGTAAAATCGCAATTGTGAGAAAAAAAGTCAGAATTGTGAGATAAAAAGTCGCAATTCTGTCTTTTTTTCTCAAAAATTGCGACTTTATATCATACAATTCTGACTTAATATCACGCAATTCTGAGAAAAAAGACAGAATTGCGACTTTTTATCTCACAATTGCGAGTTTACATGTTGCAATTCTGACTTTATAACACATAATTGCGAGTTTATATTTCGAACATTCTGACATCTTATAAGAGTACGGTTAATTGCTGACATGCAATTGCGTGTTATAAAGTTAGAATTGCAAGATATAAAGTCAGAATTGTGACTTTATATCACACAATTCTGACTTTTTATCATATAATTCTGAATTTATATCACAAAATTCTGACTTTATTCACACAATTCTGACTTTATATCACGCAATTCTGACTTTATATCACGCAATTTCTGACTTTATATCACGCAATTCTGACTTTATATACACGCAATTGTGACTTTATATCACGCAATTCTGACTGCATATCTCACAATTGCGACTGTCACGCAATTCTGACTTCATATCTTGCAATTCGCGACTTTATTTCTCACAATTCTGACTTCATATCTTGCAATTGCGACTTTATATCACGCAATTCTGACTTCATATTCTCGCAATTGCGACTTTATTTCTCACACTTCTGACTTCATCTCTCGCAATTGTGAGATAAAAAGTCGCAATAATTATTTTTTTTTTTATTCAGAGGCGGAAACAAGCTTCCATAAGAAAGAGCGCACAGTACATATATAGATATTTTTTTAAACAAACACTGATAGTGTGAAACCTTATGTAATGTGTACTCACTGGGGAATTTGTGGTCATGGCTGACCTTCAGGAGTTCTTTTAGAGCTGTAAGGAACAGGACAGAATGTCACATTCAACAACAATGTTAACTTGGCACATTTTAGCATACAAAAATGAAAAAGGGAGATAAAATGACCTTCTTCAGAGAGTGTGTAGCTGGCAGACACTCCATCAGTGTGTGTCACGAAGCAAGAGTAGATGCCCAGGTCATCTTCTGAAGGCGTATTAAAGATGGCTTTGGACCTACAGATAAATATTGAGTTACTACTACATGACTTCATGCTAATCTATTTTTTTGTTGTTATAGCCCTAGAAAGGTGATTCAATTATTTGTTACATTTCATAAATAATATGTTTCAAAGATTTATAGATATGATTAATCAGAAGGTAAACAAGCTAGTTGAAGAGATATAATTCACCCAAAAATAAAAATTCAGTCATCATCATTCAATCCCATCAACGTGTGGGATCTTAGTTTGTGCTTATCTTGGCGAAAGCCGAGTTTTAACATCTACTCTCGTGAAAGGAAATCGATAAGTCTCTTTGAGAACATAATATTACGATATTCCAGTGTATCAATATTTTCTTACACCACTAATATGCATAGATCTGCCTAAATGAAGCATGGTAACATTCAAGCTATTTCAAGGCATGAAGAAATGATTTTCTTTAAATATGTCATTGTGATTATTCTCGATGAGTTTCAAGTTTCAACTATTGACTGCAAAAAGACTCATTAGCATGCAAATACTTACTTGTTACCCTTGGTCTCCATGGTCATGCGTTCAGGTTCTGTCATTTCCTCGTAGTTCTTGGACCAGACAAATTTGGACTCAGCATTGAGGTTAGAGCACTCAAAATTAAGTGAAATGACGCCATCATCGTCAACATTCACAACTATCTTGGCAGTACCTGAAAGAAAGAAATAGTTTGTACTGTAGGCTTTTTTGAGGCTAGTTAAGTTTTGTTTATTTTGGTTTGCTTTAAGCTTAGCCTGGATTTAAAAATCACTTTAGCAAACAGATTACTAGGTAGCACAATGTTAATTACATACAGATTATTACGTGTTTGTGTTTTGTTCTATTCCTGTTGTTGACTCTGATAGACTGATAAATGGTTTTGTTCAACACCTAATCATGAACGGCTCCATCTTAAAGAGATACGCAACCGTTTTTTCATATTAAACTATGTTTTTCCCTTAACTTAGGCCCCGTTTACACGATGGGAAAACGCAGATATTTCTCTGCGTTTGGCCCTCTCATTTACACAAAATCGGCGTTTTTATCACTGAAAACGATTATTTCTAAAAACTCCGGCCAAAGTGGAGATTTCTGAAATTCTGAAATTTCTGAAATTTTTTTAGGTTCTCTCTTGTCGAATTCCAGGATTCTAATTGGCTTGCATGGCTTTATCCTTAACCCCTACACTGCCGCCAATAGGTTTGGCATAGTTATGATGGCGCTCGACGCGTATTTATGCGGGTGTGTGAAAGATGTTATTTTTGAAAACGGAGAGGGGGAAAATATTTGTTTTGCTAAATACCCGGCTTTGTTTAAACGTGGCCTAAGGACGAGTTGATAAATACCTCTCTCATCTCAGTGCGTGCACTCAATCGCTAGCACTTAACTAGCCCAGTTCATTCAATAGGGGCCAAGCAGAGAAGCCACCAAACACCTAAACGTTTTCCCTATTTAAATACAGTTACATGAGTAGAGTAACTCGAACAAGAATGGTGACACAAAATAAAACATTGCGCAGATCTTCTCAAGCGTGTAAAGTGGATAACTATAATGTATGGCGGAATACCACAGCAAGTCCTTGGGAGCACTTCAACTCAGCGTATTAATATCATCACTCATGAAAAGTCCCTCTCCAGAGTGATATTATTGCGCCCAGTCCATAGATATATATGGAGTCGAAGTGCTCCCAATCACTTGCTGTGGTATTCCGCCATACATTATAGTTTTCCACTTCACATGCTTGGAACGTTTTACTAAGTGCAATCAAAGTGCCTTGCGCACCAAAGCGATTGAGACGAGAGGTATGCATCAACTCCTCTTAGTTGAGTGAATAACACTTTAATATGAAAAAACGGTGGAGTATCCCTTTAAAGCCAACATTATTTACAATCAATTTCACTACTGTAATAACCATTTTCTCAGAGTTAAATAGGATATTCAACAGACAAAATGGCAGGAATATCCATTAGGAATTGATTGGGTCATACAAAGTGTTTGGAGGATATGTTGGGAAAAATAAGAAGGAATGGTGGTGTCATCAAAAAAGGAAATCATTTCAGAGGCCGATCACGTTATTACATTTTGAAGAAAGATCATGAAGAGAAAAGTATGAATTGTACACAACAGGACCAGCAACATGCATTAAGAAAGTAAATTTTTATTTCAAATTGATTTCAATTTTATCTAGGGTAGAAGATGATTTCAGTTAGTCCAGTTTAGTACCTGGTTTAGTCACTGCCTCCACCGGTTCTGTAGGCTCAGATGCTTTTCCTACACCAGCCTTGTTCTGAGCGCGTACACGGAAAACATACGACACCCCCTCCTTTAGATCCTTGATCTAGAACAAGAGGAACAACATTTACTATCATAAACCTACCCTTGTGGAAAAAAAGTGCTTAATTGTATTAAATATGCACTTGTAGTGTACTTTAAATCTTAAAAGTGTGTGTATATATATATATATATATATATATATATAATTTTTTTTTTTAACTGCACTTGCTGATGTAGGGGAGAGCGGGGCACAACCTAACGCATTTTGATTTTGGCTCAATTAATTAAAAAATAATTAGGTTAGATTAATATTTTTTTTACACAAGCAACATACACATCTCTGCTACAAATGACCACTTAAAGTTTTTTTCTAGGACCTACCATTTTCGTACAGTTGTACTGAAAGTGACAGAAGTGCAAATGTTACAACTTACCCCATATGCGGGGTTAATGTATCTGTATAGACAGATATCCATACATCCATCCCTCATCCAATCATTCTTCTATTGTGGATCAATATCATGGATATATAGAAAAGAGCTGCACAGTTTTGCAATAAATATTAATAAATAAAATATAAATATAAAATATTGTAATTGCAATTAAATTAGATTTGTGTGTGGCAGCTGCATGTATTTATTATTAATGATAATAATAACAGTAATAATAATACAAATGAGCTTAAAATAAAAAAAATTAAAGGGTTTATTGCATTAAAAACAGGCCATATTTGTAATAAATAAGTTATCATTCATAGTACACTAAATTTTAAACATTTTAAATTCCAACGTTGTTTGTGAAAGTCCAACAAAGTTAAATGTATCGGCAAACCTGAAAAGTTGTGTGGCTCCGTTTTCATTTGATTATCATTGTACACTTGGCGGCTTTGTTGTAACACTGTGTTACGACTAACCCCGCTGTGTATTACATATTTTAAGCCTAGCTAACAGTCGCTAGGAATTGCTGACATGTTTCAAAACGGTGCTATGTTTGAGCCAACAAGACAGTGATTAAGGCAATATAAAGTTAGATTTGGAAACGTATACACCCAACTCAGAAACCAGAAAAATCTATGATGAAAAAATGTACTTTCATGGTGTCAAAACACTCTTTGTCCAGTATCTTCAAGAAATATAATCAAAACTCTCCGCAATTCGTGGGAGACCGTCTTCTGGCAGCGAGAGAAAAATATCAGAAACACAACCTCCTTGATCCATACGAACTATGTAAAACGTCCGTGTTACATTTAACCCCGCGTTAAGTTGTGCCACGCGCTCCCCTAATAATAATGAAATAAAAGACCACTTAAGTGTCCTTCAAGAGAGTACGCTTTCATGCCTATTTTTCTTAACACACTTAAGTGCACCTTTAAAAAATGCAGTTTGTAAGTACATTTTAATAATATGTTGTTGTGCTTTAAAGAACTAAGAAGTACACTTATTTTGATGTATTGAACATACTAAAGCACATTTATAGTCATCCTTTACTTTACTATAATTTTATCTGTAGTCCGCTATTTGAGGTTACATTTAAAGTTAATATATTTTCAGTGTACTAAATTGCTTACTAAACATTCTTATTAAAAATGTGTAATTACAAATATATTTAAATACATGACATACAAGTTTCAATAGAAATTATTACTATATGTTAGCTTAGTATATTCTTGGCAGAACTTTCTGCAGTTCACTTATTTAAAAGTATTTTTAAATCACAGATAAATATGTAATTAAGTCAAAAAATGCTCTAATGTTCAGCTAATTGTATGTAAACTATAATACATTTTCATTTAATTGAAGTTAACATGCAATTGAGTGTTCGAAAGCACATGCAGTTTGCACTTCAGTATAATCTTTTAACTTTTTATTTAAAAGTATGCTAAAGTGTATTTCTTTTTCGAAGGGGTCAGAATCTTCAAAACTGTTCAGGAACAGGTTATCGATCCAATTCTGCTTATAGAAATATTACTAGTCTGCTAATAGACTGTATATAATATTTAATATTTTTATTCTAAAGGCCATTGCACACCGGGTTCGAAGATTCGCATCCGAAAATTTTCGCACGTAAAAAAAAAAATTCGAACCTCACGTTATGTCAATCATGCTTGCACAACGCCTCCGAAAACTTTCGTCCGTCATAAAATTAATCGGATTGGGTTCAATTTTCTTTGCGTTTTTTGCTTCCAGAGCCAGCATTTTGAGAGGTCTTTTGACAACTCAGGCCGGGGAGCTCGTCCTCAAATCATTGTACATTTGCGCCGTGCTTTCAGTTTCGGTTTTCAGTTCGATCAAGTGTTTATGTTCTCTTCTCTATATTGGATTATGAAATTAATAAACCTCCCCTTTCAATCAGATTGAAATTTAGGATCGAATAAGTTGTGATTGAGCAGCCAATTCGATAACTAATGTATTATTTGGCCACAATATATCACAGCCTAGTCTGCCCAGCGCTTCAACCGGGCTGCGCGCCGGGGTGTGTGTGTGTGTGTTTGTGTGTGTGTTCATACCTTAGGCATACTGCCAGATCTCCATTCAGAATCGATTGGTTCACAGAAATTGGTGGTCTTGTTTTTAATATGTGGCTCCAGAATCGCTAGCAAAGCATCAAACTGTCCCACTGACATTCTGAAGTAAATTTTGAATCGCTAGGGATAAATTTGCAACTCCTTGATAAGGAGGTGAAACTCTCCTTCCTCTCGCGCAATTTCAGGATTGGATGGACGTAATATTTTCTCTTTCTTCTCTTTTCAATAAGAGAGAGGGCAACAAAATCATCCTCACTGCTTGACGAATCCATTTGGTATTTTTGCATTTTTTCCCTCAAAGGTTTAATAAATACACATTCGGACTCGGTGTGCAAGGTTTTTATGCGTGACGAATTTTTAGGCTGACGAACACGAAAAACGCATCCGAAAATTTCGTACTCAGTGTGCAATGGCCTTAAGTCCTACTTAATTTGGTCAAAAAAGCACTCTAGAGTTCAGCTAATTGCATTTAATATTTTAAACTTATAACACATTCTAAATTAGTGTCCAAAAACACTGCATTAAGTTCTTTTCAAGTATATTATTTCTGTAATAGATGTTCTTTTTAAAAGTATGATATGGTGTACTTCTTTTTCACAGGAATGCAAATGTCACAACCTTAACAAGCCAATTCCACTTCCCGGCGGCTTCCACATATATACAAACCTTCATGAATGTCTTGTCATTAGCTTTCTCGTTGACCCCTCTCCACATTTCAAAGTCTGCTTCAGCCTCCTTGATGTCGATATAGTATCCATTGACACTATCGCGACCCTGGTAGACAGGTGGTTTCCAGAGCAAGACCAAAGAGTCTTTACGCACCTCCTGTACTTTGAGGTCATGGGGTGGTCCTGGAAAAATGTTTTAACATAGTTTAAAAGCGTATCAGTCAGGCACCAGCTCACCACCCCCTTGCCTACAGAGACTCGGGTCTCATGCACCGGACACACCGACCATTTTCCCTGTCATTAAACAAGCAGAAGTGGATGCGGACATGCCCTACGTGAACTTGCGCTATGCGCTTTAGACCACACGCTTAAATTGTTAAAAAAGGGCCCTTAAATCATACTTCAAAAGACTATAGAAGTAAAAATTATAAAATTACATATACAAATACACTACCGGTCAAAAGTTTAAGATTGGTAAGATTTTTTATGTTTTTAAAAGAAGTATCTTCTGCTCACCAAGGCTGCAATTTTTTGATAAAAAATACACAAAAACACAGAAATATTGTGAAATATTATGACAATTTAAAATGATTTTTTATGTTAATATATATTAAAATGTAATTTATTCCTCTGAAAAAAAAGCAGAATTTTCAGCATCATCACTCCAGTCTTCAGTGTCACATGATCCTTCACAAATCACTCTAATATGATGATTTTATGCTCCAAAAACATGTATGATTATTATCCATGTTAAACAGTTTTTTACATTTTTATTTCACGATTGTTTGATGAATAGAAAGTTCAAAAGAACAGCTTTTATCTGAAATGGAAAGCTTTTGTTGCATTAAATACTACCCTTTAAAAAGTTTGGGGTCAGTAAGAATTTGTATTTTATTTTTGGGGGAAATAAATAAGAAATCAATACTTCTATATATCAAGGATGAGTTACATTGATCAAAAGTTACAGTAAAGACATTTATAATGTTAGAATAAATTTCTATTCATCAAAGAATCCTGAAATAAAAATGTAAAAAACAGTTTTCAACATGGATAATAATCATACATGTTTTTGGAGCATAAAATCATCATATTAGAGTGATTTGTGAAGGATCATGTGACACTGAAGACTGGAGTAATGATGCTGAAAATTCAGCTTTTTTTCAGAGGAATAGATTACATTTTAATATATATTAACATAAAAGTCATTTTGAATTGGCATAATATTTCACAATATTACTGTGTTTTTTGTGTATTTTTTATCTAAAAAAATGCAGCCTTAATGAGCTGAAGAGACTTTTTTAAAAACATAAAAAATCTTACCGACCTTAAACTTTTGACCAATTAGTGTATATCTCACTTCTCCAAAAAGCACTACTTTTTCACAAGGGTCACCTTTACTGTGGTAAGCATTACAGCTCTGAAAAGAAAAAAATTGTATTGTTCAAATTAGTTTGTGCCTACCTGGTACAGCAATAGTCCACTCCTCACACTTGAATACCTCGCTGGGAAGAGATGGGATGCCCACACCAGCCATGTTGGCAGCACGTACCTGGAATTGGTACAGCATGTTCTCCTTCAGCTCTGAAACCTAGACAGAAAGAAAAGGTTAGAGATCAAAAATTGCACATCTCAAAGCCTTTTATTTTGCCTCCTTTTACTTAAATGTGCTACTTACTCTATAAGCTCTCTCACTGACAGACCTAATGTTCGCCTCATGCCATTTTCCCGGGACTCCATCGATGACCTCACGGTAGTCAACAAAGTAACCAGTGATGTCAGCACCACCGATGAAAGTGGGTTGTTTCCAGGCTAGTACCATCGAGTCCCGCACACATTCCAACACATTGATACCATAGGGTGGAGCAGGTGAAGCTGGCATAACAGAACATTACAGTCAGTAGTGAAGCACTATTACAAGAAAAGGAAACTAATGATATGAGCGTGTACCAGCGTATGTGGAGCAAAATATCCAAACCAGGCACGGATTTGTAAAAATACTGACTGACACTATATGACATTGCAAGTTGGTGAGCCCAAGGAGTGTATTGTGTAGTAGGGAGGGTGTCCAGCATATTGTCAGTTGTTGCTGGTGGCATAAAACAAGCCAAAGAAGATCCCTAGATGCATTATATGGATAGTGATGTTATTTAAGGGCTTTAAAAGGCTGTAGCTGAGAAGACTTACCACATATAAAAGTCATTTGAAAAACAAAAAAAAAACAGATTGTACCTGCATGAAACTAAAAGAAACTGGTTTTAGCTGGATTTTCCTTTGGGGTTGACTGACCAGTCAATTGCTGCAGCCTATCCAGCAAGTTATATTCTGTATAACCACAGCATGACTACAAGGCTGTTAAAACAACTGCAATATGCTAATTTTATGAGAGGTCTCATGTCCCTTGTGAAAAAAAGTGTGCATTGAATGTGCACTTGTAATACAAAATTTGTACAAAAAATGTACTTGCAGACAATATAATATTAATTACATTAAATGCCACTTAAGTGAACTTAGAGTATACACAGACTCTTTCTTGGTCACTTAAGTAGACTTTTAAAAGGTGCTTTTTTCATAATGTGAAGAGGTTTACATTAAAGTACATTTAAAAGTATTATGTTTGAATCTTTTGTCATGCAAAAGTACGCTAATTTCCATCTGTTAAATAATAAAGTTATTGATTATTTAATTGCAGTGTGTTATTCAATATTACATTTAAAGTTATTATATTTTAAGTATGCTAAATTGGAACTCCATCATCACATTTGTATTACAGTAAGAGGGTCAAATTCTAAAGTTTAGCTAAAAGCATTTAATATAATTCATTTTCATTTAATTGTAATTAACACGCATTTAAGTGTCCGAAAACATCACATTCAGTTCACACTTGTAACCATAGATATGTATATAAAGGCTAGATGTGTTACGGCAGACTTTCCATCGATATTACCGGCGGCCATCTTGTCACAGGTAAGCTGATGTAAGATGAGTGTTCAACACGAACACAAATACTCATATCTCGTTGAAATCTTGACGGATTTACAAACGGTTTGGTTGCTTACAGACGTTATTAACGAGGCTATAATTATCTGGATGATTATTTATTTATACACTTATTATTCATAAGTATGCTGTGTCATAGCTACATCTCTGACGTTTATAACAAACCAAACCGTTTGAAAATCGGTAGAAAATTGAGCAAGTTATGGTGATTTAAATAGTACAGGTACCATTAACACAATGTTACGAGTGAGCGAGCGGCCTGTGACAAGATGGCCGCCAGGGTGCAGACATCGACCTCCACTGGTTTTGAAGTATCACCAGCTGGAGTGCCCTTTTGAACCACCAGAGGGCACTCCAGATAAGCCTATTATCACTCACAAACTACATTTCCCATAACTCACTGCCCAGACTCACCATCACTTATCAATGATCACATTCACCTGTACCTCATTCACTAATTGCAATCACCTGTCTCATCATCCTGTTAGTCTGTCTATATACCATGTTCATTCATTCACTTACCGTGAAGTCTTGTTTAAGTGTTACACTGCAATTCTGAGCATTCTTATGGTTTTCTTGTCTTTTGGTTTTGGATATCTTGCCCTGTTCCCTAGATTACTCTATTGCCTCTGGTCCCTGTCTGTTTTGTTTGTTTCTTTGTTTATCTGTTGGACTGCGTTTCAGATTTCAACCCTCGTCTCAGAGTAATTTGTAACAACACTTAAGTATGTATTCTTTTAAAAGTGCTGTATGGAATAATTGAGGTATAAATTTCCAGAAAATGAGCTACACGCATCAAAAGAATGAGAAGAAATAAGTGCAATGATGTCATTAAAAAACTGAAAAGTTATAAACCTAAATTAGCATGCTAAATTACTAGCCCCGGCCCGTCAGGTGTCGTAATACCAGTTTCGGCCATGGGAGGCGGTATGCGGGCGCGCAACATTACCATGAGCCAAACTGCAGTACACGAAGTAACTCGCGCGGCTTGGGTGTGTGTGTGTACTTGAACCTGTCCTGATGTCAGTCGTGTGGAAATACAGCCCACTACTACATTTCAGTTCAAGGAAGAGTTAAAAAAATTATTGGTCGACATTATGCATGAGGAATACATTTTGGTAAGTAAGTTGTAGCATACTGTATCTTTCAACAGTGTTCATGTTCTTTTTCCATTAGCTAATAGAGATGATCGGTTCACGTGCGCAAGGTATCTGTGGTGTAACATGTACAAGCGCCAAAACGGTATTTATTGTTTGAATTGCGTAATACAATTGTCAGAATCTGAGAGCTTAACTAACCTGCTTGCTAAGTGTCAATTGCGTGTCTCACAGTGAAAATCGTGAAGAGTTGGCAGCTCTGAATGGCGCTAGCTTGATCAACATCAGCGAATGCTGTCTGTCAAATTAATTCAAACTAACAATAAAAGTGTAATATGAACAAAACGAATACCATAAACTTCAAATAATTGCCCAGGCTTTTATTCTCCCATATCGTCGAAATGCACCAGCTTGTTTTTGAGACAGGCGTCTATGAGACGGTCTTCATCATTTAGTGTTGAGATGTTGTTCATTAAGTCTCTGATCTCTAAAAATCTCCAAATGCTCCACGTGAAACTGCGGTCTTCCAACCTTTACTATCGTGTCAAATTATTTGAATAATATGTGCGAGAAAGACAGAGCAAAACAGCGCTCGTTTGTGTTGTTTGAAGACGTGAGAGTCGCGGCACAACTCAATTTCTGGAGGTATACTGCCCCCATCTGTTATGGAATATGGGATATGATTAGATTTTAAATGCAAGATGGCACCTTTAAAGTATATTATTTTCAAAATAAGTGCTCATTAAAATAAAAGTATGCTAAAGTGTACTACTTCTTTCACAAGGGACAATAAGACAAATTGAAAATAATAAGCACATGAATGATTATTGAGTGCACTTTATAGGTTGCAATAAACTAAAGTGTTTAAAAAAGAGAGAGAGAGTGAAAAATTCAATTCAGAAATTCAAGTTGGAAAATGCAAAGAAAAGTATTAAAAATGAATGGGGGAAAAACAACAATAAGAAAGGTGAAAATGGAGACAGGCCAACACTGATGAGGGATGCTGATGGACGACTAGGGTTGGGTATCGATTTGAATTTGAACGATTCTGATTCTGATTTCGATTACTTATTTCGATTCCGGTTCCTAACAATTCTCGATTCCGATTCTTTTAAGAGGCAGGGTTTTCAAAAAGTTTAGCTAACCTTGCTAACCAATGGTCTTTCTGAAGGAAATACTCCTGTCACAAATACTCCTTTTGTCACAAATTTTGCATTTTGCTGAGATTTCGTTATTTCTAGAACAGTGAAGCCACACTTTGAACCGCCGACGTAAGCTACTCATGTTCGCGCGGTTATGCTAACACTTCCAGTAGACGCTTCTTCGATTGGTGTTGTTCGGCGGTTTCTTCTTCCGGTCGGCGGACTGTGGATATCGAAATTAGGAATCGAAATTTTAACTTTTGAACGATTCCGGGAAAAGCGAAAAGTTAGTCCCGATTTCAATCGATACTCGATTCTCGATACCCAACCCTATGGACGACGTTCCAGAGAGTTGGCTTTCACTCTCTTCTCACCTGAGCCTCTTCGTCCTCTCCCTCGCTCTCCTGCTTTCTCTTGTTCCGGAGGAGAGTTTACTGACGACTTACGATTTTCTGGCAATTCTGTTGCTGACTCCTTTTGGACGAGGTTGGGCTTTAACAATTCATTGCTAGAGTTTTCAACCTTTTTAGAAGTTTTGGTATCTTGCCCACAAGCAGGTTCTGGTGGCCCCTGACTGGCCGTCTTGCCCTGTTTTCCTTCATTTAATGCAACTGGATGCCCTGTGTGGCCAGTGTTGTGCCCCCCTCCCTCAACCCTTGCACTAACATTAGCTATGCGTGTTAGAGGCGTGTCAGCAGTGGAGTGAGGCGCCACATGCCTGCCCACTCCACTAGTGCTGTGCTGGGTTAGTCCGACCCCATTACCCCCTGACTCCAGACACACACCATGAAGAATACCGCCCCCTAAAGGAGTTAGCAGAGAAAACAGCAAGAGAAAGCATAAATCAAATTCAAACACAATCACATTCAAAATGCTTCACATTTATTTACTTGTATCTAACTAATCAAGTTCAGTGGAAAACTTAAGCAGAAATCAGTTTGCATGCAAGAAAGAATCAATGTTGCTTTTTTATTGTAATGAGGCGATGAAAATGCAAAAACGTTTGATTTAGAAAACATGAGCAAGGGGAGATGAAAAGAAAGTGTAGAACGCAATTTGGGAGAGAGGATGCAGTTATTTAGTGTAGTTTATGCATGTGAATGTCACAGAGGGGTTTTGTGCGGACTTTGTGCTGAACCTTTATGAAAAAAGCATCACACGAGTGTTACATTCACTGAACAACACAAGATGCTACACACTACAACATGTTTGCATGCTGAATATCCCCAGTGAGTATATATATTTTTCTACTTTTATTTTTAGCATTAATATTTAACATCAATATTTAATTATAATTACAGTAATGAACTAAAAGTATAAGCAAGAAAACAACCTAACACTTTATGGTTTTGTCCATTTTTGTACATCCACTTTAGTGGTTTTCTAACTTATTTAATTTGATCTAATTTAAAAAAACATGCAAGACACACTAAAGTATTGAGTAAAAATGATTTATTGATTGTCATATATAATAATGATTTTACTGATTAAAAATAAACTAAAAACAAAGACGCATCATAGCCATGTGATCAGCTAAGAACAAAAATAAGGAATATATAATATGCATGTAAGATGTCAATATGAACATACACTACTACTGCTGCTGCTAATAATATTAATAGTAATTAATTATCTATTATTTATATTATTCAAAATATTTATATTGTATTATTATTTAAATTAAAAAACCTAAACAAAATTAAATAAATAAAATTTTTATTTTTTGTTATTGTAATTTTATTTTTTAAATTATTTTTTGTTAAAATAAGAATACAATTACAATACTTATATTTCTATATTAGGGTTTATATATTAGCCAATATTTTTACTAATACTCACATTTGGCGCTGCTAGTTACTGAATTTGGAAGCTATGTTATCCATGCATGAAATATGTGTATTTTTTATGTATTTAATGTAAATATCTTAATATATTGCATTGCAGCCAATCAATAAAGCAAACAGAGACAAAAACCCTATGAAAAAGTCAGCTGGTAGCGTTTAGTTTGATTTTTTTTTAGTTGAATTGTGTTTTATTGTTGTATTTACTGTACATTTATTTGTAATTTAGTTTTTGTTTCCCATAAAATACTGTTTTGATTAGAAAAAAGTGTGGATAATAAATGTGCGTTTCATAAAGGATAAGTGAACATGACTTAACACAAAGTCTTATGGTTGTTAAGGTGCATGAACTTAGAAAATGTGAAAGGCATGCAGAAGGGACAGTTGTGAAAAGACTGAGGGAGTGGGCAGGGGTGTACGAGGGTGAGCTGGTTTGTAGTCACCACTACGTTGGATCAGTTGTGACCCAAACTAGAGGAGGTCTACAAGTCCTGACCCCGTCTACTGGGAGAAATGCGGGGAACGGAGCTGGAGTTTGGTGGTTGTTGTGGCCCTGACACTGAAGTGCCATTTAGGACGTGTGAAATGCGTAAGTCAAGAACAGTGGGCAGAATTTAAAGTGAAGGTTGGAATTTAAAGTGAAATCATATTTCAAAGATCTGAATAACATCCAAGTTTTATAAATAGGTTCACAGATGACTTACCAATAGCAGCTTTAACTTCAATGGCTTCTGACTCTTGTGAGAATTCACTGATTCCAGCAGCATTGACGGCTCTCACTCGGAAAATGTAACTCTCGCCTGTGGTCAAGCCATGACAGATAAACCTGCATGAACAAATATGGACAGATATGTTACAACAATTCAAATCTCACACAAACAATTATGGCATTTATTAGTGGGGCTCAGTAAACAGAAATAGTACTGTTGTTCATACTTTAGTTGATTTAACCGACCATTAAAGGAGAACTCTGGCGCAAAATGAACCTTTGGTCTAATTACACATTGTTACCTTGTCAACCGTTCTCTGAGATTTGTTTTCATGATTGCCGAATGTAAATAGTTTTATCTCTAAAAACAGTTTAGCCTATAATACTAGTATATAGGGCATAGAGTAATGACAAATAAAAATCGCTTGTTATTACCACTAACAAGGCTCAAAATAGCCCCACAGTAACACGGTAGCATAATAAGGGTCCCTACATTCAATCCGAAGCATTGACAACTTTGTCAGTGTCCATACAGTTTAATAAGAAGATATTTTATACATACAGTCAACTTTGCGAAAACAGGAAGAAGCCATCTTTGAAAAATGGTTCGATCTACGAACGCTGATCCAAGTGCGCTGGTGAGATGTGAATAAGGTGAGCGCAAACAGTAGGCTACGTGTACATACTGAAGAGAAGATAATGGTTTGTGTTTGTGTTTCTTCCGGAAACAACGGACCATATGAGATTCTGCACAGTTCAGCGCACTTGAATCAGCGTTCGTAGATCGACTGGTAGAGACTATTTATTTTTCAAAGATGGCTTCTTACTGTTTTCGTGAAGTTGACTGTATGTATAAAATATCTTCTTATTAAACTGTATGGACACTGACAAAGTTCTCAATACTTCGGTTTGAATTTAGGGACCCTTATTATGCTACCGTGTTACTGTGGGGCTATTTTGAGCCTTGTTAGTGGTAATAACAAGCGATTTTTATTTGTCATTACTCTATGCCCAATATGCTAGTGTTATACTAGCATAGGCTAAACTGTTTTTAGAGATAAAACTATTTACATTCAGCAATCATGAAAACAAATCTCAGATAACAATTGACTAGGTAACAATGTGTAATTAGACCAAAGGTTCATTTTGTGCCAGAGTTCTCCTTTAACCCTAATTGCATGTTCACACCAATATGAGCGTTTGTCACGAAAATATTTTGAAGGCCCCCTGGTGGCTGGCTGCAGTATAGGTCATAGACCCTTCCCTCTCCATGTAATTGAATGGGACGCGGCCAAGCTAAAAATTACAAACTTCTGTGGTCTTCGTCTTTTCAGTGTGCGTTGGTTTCAGCTGTTTGCCCTATTATTGTGCGTGCACTTCGCTCAACCCCGGATTTATTCTGGACGCCGCTGTGTTTTGTATGCATGCTTTTAACAGCTGTTCTGATGTTCTAGCTATGCACCAGCACTTCTTGATTCATTATGTTGTATGCACCAATCTACCTTTGTTGCTTTATTATTATCACTCCCTGTGATATATTAGTCCCGCATCGGCTCGACCATGTTCAGGGCGGAGCTAAAGGTGCAGAAGTTTTGGCACTCTGCCAGCTAAATGCATGATTGTTTTTAACTAGGTCTGGTACCCGAACTGTGTGAGGCGGGGCTTTAGATCTTTGTTGTATTGACCTGCGATGGCATGTGTCACATTTTTCTGTCAACTCTGCATATGTCCTTCGCGACGGGTTAAGAGCATACTAAATGTTCTGACCTCATTATTCAGGACAAAGCTCTGTACAAAGTACACAGGCTACATTGTAATTAAAATTTTAATGAAGAGTAAAACAAAGGCAAAACACCGTACAACCTGATAGGTTCCATTATTTGATAGAATGCCGGCACAGTAACTTCATATTGACTCAATATATGAGCGTTCTAAAACAAAGCTAAAAGAGCGGTAACTGGTGTTACGGTGTTCTGCCTTGGTTTCTCATGGGCTTTGAACAAAAAAACAATGGAATTGACTCAAGATACTTATCCACATGATAAAGGATGTCTTGAATGTGCCAAAAATATCAACTCATTTTTGACCAAAAACGTTACGGTCTTTTGCCTTTGCACGGCACTGGACATCGCTAGCCTAGAAATCTAGATGCACCCTAGCGGCAGCAAAAAATATTTTGCAGCAAAGTGTGGTAAGCAACTCTCCATAGACGTAGACGAATTATAATAATTATGGTTATCATTGTGGTGTGTTTGGTCGGCTTAGATTTTCCCGTGTTAATTCTAGTCGGACACCGTCTGGGTGTTTTGGGCTGATTTAGCATGCTGAATGGGTGTCGGGCCGTCGTGTGAGAGAGAACTCTGGCTGTTCAGCCAAGCGAACGAGTCAGTGCACAAGAATAAATGCGAAAGTGATGAAAGTGAGCAAAGACCGTACAGACAGAAGACTGTTATCATTTTGCGTAATCTTATCTAAACATTCAAATGGATGAATATTTTCATAATAGCATGAGCCGCCTGGAATTAAGAAAGTGATCAGCATGATTGATATTCCAAATGGTAAGCAAGCGCTGCTTTGTTTACAGTTTGTGTATCTTTAGTGCTAGTTTCGGTTTCCCTTTTTTAATGGTGAAAATAGACTATTGCAACCTGCTATAGACAGATATATACTTACACACAGGCGCAGAATGCAATTGCTAGTTGACAAGACTGTGTCATTTAACTGAATTATTAATTATACTCAATGTGTTGTTATACCTTGTGCATTTAACTGGTTTGTTGTTGCATGGCTCCCAAGTATTGCTGCCCACAATGCTGTTCTCAATGTAGTAGCCCACCAGCTCTTTAGCTTCACGTGACCCTTCCCATGAAACCACCACAGATGTGTCTGTATTGCGGGTAGGCACCACACGGCCAGGGGCTGATGGGATATCTGGTGGCAAGTAACAAAAAAGTGTATTAAACCATTATTAAACCATTATTTACACTATAATAGAATTCATGTTATATTCAAGTCCAGGCAACATTTATCTGCAGCTGTAATTGTAATATAATATAATTTAATACTGTAATATAATAACCCTTTACAACAAAAGTTTAATTTGTTAGCATTACTTTAACAACAGTAATGTGAATAGTTAATAAGACAACAATCAATAATTCTATAGCTTTTTTTTAATCTTAGTGCATGTTAATCTCATAATTTACTACTACATTTTTGAAATTCAAAGTTTTATCTGTTAACTTTAGTTAATGCACTTTGAAAATGAACATGAACTTTTTATTAACAAACATTAACAACGGTTATTAAATACTGTAAATATATTTTTCTTATTGTTAGTTCATATTAGTTAATGTTTTAACTAATGGAAACAGATAAGACCTTATTTGGAGTGTATAATATATTATAATTAAAATAATATTACAAATTTATGGTAAATAATGAGTTAATGGTATATCCAGATGTAAAATAAAGGCTATTTGGTAAAGTAAAGGCTAACACAAATAATTGGATACAAAATATTGAGTTGAGTTATAGGGATAATATTTAAACATTTAAAACAATTTTAACATTAATCTTTACATGACTACTCACTAAATAAATAATTACTTGTACATTAAATATTTATTTGAGTTGAATTTTTTAAAAATCACACATCCAAAAAAAAATTCTACTTTAGAAAATATTCCACTAAGAAAAAATAATCTGTTGCATTGTCATCCGATTTTTTTATAATCATCAGTAATTATAACACAAGATGGTATGAAACAAGATATTAAGATATAAGATAACTGTTGTGCATGTTTTAGTTATCTAGATAAGCGAAAAAGGAAATATCAGAGCGCTGAATGCTGAACGATACACCAACTAGAATCAAGTAGCATATTCCAGAGAGCTGCATAAAAAAAATGAACATAATATTTTAGTATTTTAAAGAGTCAATACACTTAATAAAAAAGGTTCCAAAAGCGGGTTTTTGTTAAAGGTAATCTCAGTAACTTTTTTACCTTAACTAAAAAGCTTCAGAGTCACGGGTATGCTTATATTACTTATTTCGGGTTGAATGGGGGCGTCTCGAACCCCCCTGGTGCCTGTGAGCGGAAAAATCTCACTTGCAGTTTCAGGCCGGCGAGCCGGCGGCCTCAGCATCGGGAAGTATCGTGTGATTTCAGCTCTCGCGATGTAACATATTCCTTTGCGGCAAGTCCGGCATCCGACATCCATCTGGAACCTCTTCCATTGAGAGTGATTTCTCCAACTAACTTTATGGTTTAGCCAATCAGGACGCAGGTGGAAGTTTCATAGATGTGACGTAGTGACAAAGTGACTGATGATTGTTCAGAAAGCGGTTCCTCTTCTGCTTTTTTCCGTCCTCTAAAATTTGCCAGAGCATCTTCGAAGTCTGCCGATCAAGCGAACGCACCGACTGCAAATCCGACATGATCTTACCTGAACTTGTAACAATGTTAAACCGAGTTCTGTACGTCATTCGTCTAAAGAGGGCTTGTAGTCGTTCGTCGGCTGTTCTGTTTTGTTTTTTCCTGTGTCGCTCTCATCAGCGTCACGGGTTGGCTTTGGTGTGAGTGGTTGAAATAGCACGTCGATAAAGATGACGGACAAGTCAGCCCAGCCTTCTGAAACGCCATTTCAGTGGATCGGAGTGGAGCTAGGCGGAGCGAAATTCATCTGGCTAGGGCCAGGTTAGGTTTTTGTAGTAACGCTCTAGAAGGGCAGTTTTAGGTTTCTTAAAAGTGTAAAAAAGTGTGAAGAAATGGTTCATTTCACTCTAAATAACCTTTTGTGCAATGGAAAGGTTCAATGCATGTTAAAGGTTTTTCATGGAACCATAAATGCCAATATAGAACCTTTACTTTTAAGAGTGTACTCATTAAAACCCATCACATTTTCCTTGAAGGCTGTTGTGTTTATCATACCCAGCTTGTCCCCAACTGTGGTGGCTTCTGTCGGATCTGATGGTTCTCCAACACCAGCTGAGTTGCAGCAACGAACGCGGAAACAGTAAGACTTGCCCTCAGCCAGATCAAAAAGAGCAAAACGTGGAGATTTCACAGGGATTTCAGTGTTCACTCGCTGCCAGCTGTCTGTGCCAGACACGCACTACACACACCAAACACAGATATTATTGCTAAACCAAAGAAAAAATACAACACACTATCACTCAAGGCCTATTCCCTTAAAGCAACACCATGGAACTTTTCCTCTTCGGTCGCCCTACTGGTTGGAAACGAAATTGTCTATTACCGCTGTCGTAAATAATTTAGCTTTCCGTCGCACTCACACTCGTTGTTTATCCAGCACCGGCTTTGGAATGAACGATGTTCACAGACAAGGTAGAGTATGTTACATGATTTCATAAAAGGATGATGTATTGCGACGATTGTATCAGAAACGAAGAAAAACGAAATAATGACTATTGTAGTGCTTGACGTAAAGCAGTCGAATTTTGTAGTTCTTTTTGTGGTCGGGTTACTACCAGAACCACGGAGTTACGCAGTGCCAGTAAAAGCGATACAGACCCCGTCAGGCCATGGCAAAAGTGCCTTTCACCCTGTTACGATTTGATGAACCACTGATAAGATTTTGGAAACATTATTTTAAGGTAAAAAATGTTACATAGTGTTGCTTTAAAAATCACTAAAGCTTTATTTTTGTGCACTGACCTTCTCCACGTAATACATAACCCCTTCATGGCCTTTATCGCCTGGGGCTTCCAGCTCAACACCACATAGTTTTTAGTGGCTTCAATGACAGTGAGGTCAGATGGTCTGCCAGGAACCACTCCCTCTAAATTAATTAAGGATAAAATATAATCTTATATTAGTGCTAAACTGGGGTATGGTCAAAGAGAATCCAATGGACATGTCAAGGACATTTCAAAAATAGGTAGAGTATTTGACCAACACACATTTCCAGTTCTTTGTGATCGCTTTATAAGGATTTTAAAAATAATTTTAATGAGATTCCAAATGGAAGCCATTCTCCACCACAACTGAGTAAAAATATGACTCTTTAAGACATAATACTAACAAAACATATAATGAGATAATTACTTTTTTTTTTGTAATAATGAAAAAGACTTAACATTGAAATAATGACAAACGTTATTTATAAAGAATTTAATTCTGATCCTACATCTAAGGATGAACAAATAGTTTTTTGGACATCAC
Organism: Hybognathus amarus; assembly: GCA_030378365.1. NCBI lineage: Eukaryota > Metazoa > Chordata > Actinopteri > Cypriniformes > Leuciscidae > Hybognathus > Hybognathus amarus. The sequence goes on from JAQIUQ010000524.1 coordinate 166,630, forward strand.
ATTAAAAATAACATTTGAATTGGATAAAAAAGTTGTGTGAAGCACTTGAAAGTTCTTGAAAAGTGCTTAAATTTCACTCCTAAAAGGCTGTACAGAACCCTATGAATAATGTAAAAAACATTTGACTATTTCTGTCACAATAGCATTGTTTATTACGAGTCACCCTCATATTATTTCAAAATATAATTATGTGATTTCTTTTCTAAACATTATAACAGTTTGTCATAATAATGAGTTAATACAAGCCATAATCATGGGAAAGGTTTTCCTTCTAATGATATAGGGAGCTGTTATGTGAAGTTTTCTTGAAATTGTATATACTAAGTCATAATAGCTCAACTGTGGTGGAAACCAACTTTCATAGGTTTACCTACAATTTAAAGGTTTTTAATGATAATGGAATCCCTAAAAACTAAGATACTTTTAATTTGAAGCTTCTCACCCACAGGTTCCTCCTCGGTTACAATTATTTGTCCAGTCCAAGGAGCAGAGGCACCTAGAGAAAGAAAGTATATTGTACTGCTTGTTTTGTTTTCATTTTGTTTTTGTGTATTTGCCGTGTCAGTCTGGTTACCTTTTCTTGTGCGGTCTGCAGGGTCCATAGCGGCTACTGGTTCAGAGACACGGGATGGATGGCTCATACCAGCCTTATTAACAGCACGCACGCGGAACACATAGCTTCGTCCTTCCACAAGACCAGTTACAGGGAAACGTGCAAACTTAACAGGAGTGTCGTTACATTGTGCCCAGTGTGTAGTGCCAACCTCACACCTACACAGAAGAAAAGTCATAAGGGAAATAAAATTTAATACATGAAGAAATACAATCTGATGTTACAAAAAAACAAAATCAGAGAGCAGGGCTGTTTGCGAACAAGCAATAAAAAAAGAAAAAACTACAAAAAAACAGTCAAGACTTTTTTCTTGCAATTGCGAGTTTATAATATACAGTTCTGACTTAGTTCTCAAAGTTGTGAGACATAAACTCACAATTAAAAAGTAATTGTGACTTCATTTTAACAAAACTTGGAAACTTAATTTTACAAAACTTAGAAATAGTGAGAAATTGCAAGAAAAATTTCAGAATTGTGGGATTAGACATTTTATTTTATAAGAACCAGAACAGTTGTAATTTTATCGAAGATTAGCTACAGCTGTGAGGACACTGTATACAGCATACATTTAGTCTCTAAACAATGGGCACCAATGTGAGTGTTTACACTTTACGCGAAAAACGCCATGCGTAAAAGCATCATTTTTAAAAAAACGCCTCGGGTTCGTTTTTTTTTTTGGTTTGTCGCGCCGCGTCAAAAACTATCCGACCAACGAGATTGACGGTTTTGCTCACGTGTCTGGTACTTCTGAAGTTACAGTAAAGCATAACTTGGGGCGCTCAAACACAAAACGGTCTCTGCCGAGCACACATACGGCGAAGAAGATATAGCCTACAAGGCAAGATACCTATGGGCACGACCTGTCCTGGCTGTTTTTAAGTGATGAAAGTGTCCTGGTTTAAAAAAAAAAACTCCTGAGAAAGATCGGTTCTACAGCAAAATATAGATGGGCAAACATGGTGGATGAGGAAGAAAAACAGGATAAAGAGGATGAAAACTAAATATATAAATAGATTTTGTTAGTTCGTTTTTGTAAGTTTGTGAGAGCTATTTTTTGTTACATTTTGGACGCATTTCTTTTAGTTATTTATTATTTATATATTTATTTTTTCTAAAACAAGACATTATTTCTATCATTATTTCGTTCATTATTTTTTTAATATGTCATAATAAAACATGTCAAGAATATCATATGTGACATATGATGACATATCTAATGTCAAGGAATGAATTTGCATGTTCACTCGGCTCATCGTCAGCGAAAAACGCTTGGGTATGAACACAAAAAACTGCGTTGAAAACGCTGACCAATAACGCGCGCGATATTCGTCCCGGTGTGTACAGGCCTTTAGGGTACGTTTACGTAATCTCAGAGTTTCGGTGGATGACAACGAATGCATAGCGAAATCCATTCGTCATCATCCGAAGGAACATCTCCGTTCCCTACTCAGGGAACGAGGGTTACATCCGTAAACGAGATGTTTTTTGTCATTTAGTTGAAAACGGTGTTGGGTAAATGGCAATGCTGTGTAAACAGTGTTCTGATTGGTTCAGGCGTCCTGTCCTGCAGAGTTTAGCTCCACACTTGATCAAAGTATTTAGAGTACACTGAAAACTGTGTTTACTTTCTGTAAAACACAATTAACTTCCTGTAACTTCCTAGTAATCCTGAAAGCCTTAAATAGGTTGTTCGGTGTGCTTGATTAGGGTTGGGACTAGGGTTGGGTATCGAGAATCGAATATCGATTGAAACCGGGACTAACTTTTTGTTTTTCCCGGAATCGTTCAAAGGTTAAAATTTCGATTCCTAGTTTCGATATTCACAGTCCGCCGACCGGAAGAAGAAACCGCTGAACAACACCAACGAAGAAGCATCTACCGGAAGTGTTGGCATAACCGCGCAAGTCGAACATGAGTAGCTTACGTCGGCGGTCCAAAGTGTGGCTTTACTTTTCTAAATATAAAGAAATCTGCAAAATGCAAAATTTGTGACAAAAGGAGTATTTGTGACAAGAGTGTTTCCTTCAAAAAGACCGTTGGTTAGCAAGGTTAGCTAAACTTTTTTTGACCCTGCCTCTTAAAAGAATCGGAATTGAGAATCGTTAGGTACCAGAATTGAAACAAGGAATCGGAATCGGAATCAGAATCGTTTAAATTCAAAACGATACCCAACCTATTTGGAACTGAACCCTGCAGAAATGTTGACCCGATTTACATTATACTTAATTTATGGCTAATGTCTTCATTATGTCTACTTTAGATGTTTTATGATTGTGTGTGATATTTTTATACAGATGCAGTGACCTATCAACAAAGTAGCCCAAAATGCTGCTTCCTCCATCCACAGCAGGCTGTTTCCAGGTAACGATGACATAATCCTTATTGGCATCTTGACAATATACATCTAAAGGAGCACCAGGAGCACCAGCAACCTCACCATCAGCATCTAGTAAACACACAAATAAAATAAAGTGAATCATTTTAAACAATTGAATCATTTAAACATGTACTATTAGTTCAAATTCACTATGTCACATGCCATCTTCTTGTGAAAAAGAAGTGCACTTAGTTGTATATTTTCCAAAAGTGTAATTGAAAAAAAGGCCACACTTTTTAAAAGTGATACTTTAAAGTATATTTTAAATCATTATGTTTTAATAATATTTCACAAGTTCACACATACATGAAATCAGATGTAGTAATTTATATGTATTTGGCGTGCTGTCCAGGAGAGGGCTCCGAGCTCGAAATCTGGCCCGAGCCCAGAGTACTCCCCCATTTACTGGGATTGAGACCAGCCGAGAGTGAGGCGATGGGGTGGTGGAGGGATGCTGTGAAACCGTCATGGGACAGAGGTGAGGGACGTCTATATTTATACCGGCTTCCTCTTGTGCTGATTGGTTGATTACCTGAACGTGCTCCTCCCGAACTTTGTTACATAAAACTCGTGTCGTGCTTTAAAGAAGTACACTCATTAAAGTGTTGACTAACAAACTAAAGCGCTTGATTAATATTTAACTGTAGTGTGTTATTCAATATTACATTTAAAATTATATATATTTTAAATGTACTAAATTCCAACTTCATAACAAATGTTTAACAACTATATTTCATATACATGACATACAATTTTCAATAGAAATGTTATTATGAAATCGCATATACACTTGTACTGAAGTTCTACTTAAAAGTGGTAACACTTTATTTTAAGGTGAGATAGTTACACATTAATACATGTACTTACTATAGGAATAACAATGAATTATTCATAAATACAGTAACTAACCCTAAACTAAAGCCTAACCGTTAACTCTGGTAAGTACAGTTAATTAAAATTAATTAAATAATATTATTTAAGTATCTGTACAATGAAACTACCGGTACGTCACCTTAAAATAAAGTGTTACCAAATTAAAATCTAAATGCAATTCAAGTTTTAAAAAGTGTGACAGTCTCTCAACTCCTTCATTTGAATGTCATGACAGCATAGACACGGGACAGACAAGGATAAATTTAGAATGAAACATGAGCTGTGAAGGGAGGCTCAGAGAGACATGTAAAACTCACACAGTACAAGCCAAAAGAGTTAGTCTAACACTCTTTTTCTTGTAAAACAATTAGCACGTAACAAATTGTGATATTACAGTAATCTGTAATAATTTCAGGACTTTTTGAAGCAGACCAACTAAAATCTGCAATATAAAATAGCAAAATCTATAAAAATAAATTATAATTTTGCTCGTTGAGGAATAATCAAGTTATTTAACAAAGTAGAATTATGTTTGTCCATGTGAGTGTGTGTGTCTAAATGAACCCACGCAAAAACTGCACTTTTTAATATTTACATTTATTCATTTAGCTGACGACTTTATCCAAAGCGACTTACAGATTGCTATATATGTCAGAGGTCACTTGCCCAGGGACACATTGGTGTCTCGCAGTGGATTCAAACCCGGGTCTCTCACACCAGAGGCATGTGTCTTAATCCACTGCGCCAGTACCACCCCTTTTACATATTCTATTTGTAGTAATAGAGTTTTTAGTGTAACCTAAATACTCTTCATTTAACATATAGTTACTGTATTACCAGCATGAATAAAGTGGCTTACAATAATGTAGCAGGCTGAGTTAGAAATAGTTCACTTTAGTAGTCCTCACCTCTGACAAAGACATATGCAGAATGTGTCTCAAAGCCAGACTTGGTTATGACACGAAGTGTGTACAGCCCCTCATCCTCCTTGTTGAGGTGTGTGAGAGTGAGCGTAGCTCTGTCGCCGCTTCCAGTGCGTCTGAAGCCATTTTGATGGCACCAGCAGTTTATCTGACACACAAACACATCCATCCATGCATTATGAATCACAAGGTAGCAATAGTAAGCACTGCAGGGTAGCGGAAAATTACGGTGACGCATTGCTGCCACATACATATTATTTTTCCCTTATCTTATGTCGTAATAACGAGTATCTTATGTCGAATAACAGATCTTATGTCGTATAACGAGTATTATGTCGTTTAAGCACATATTTCTCTAATAACGAATCTTAAGTCGTTTAAACGACATATTTCTTGTAATAACGAGATCTTATGTTGATTAAAACGACATACTTTTCTCGTTATAACGACATAATATCTCGTTTCAACAACATAAATATCTCGTTATAACGACATAAATATATCGTTATTTCGACATAATAAGGGGACATTGTAATATGCATTAAGCTACATTTAGCGTTCTTATAATGAGTTTCTATGTGAGGAAAATGCTTAAACGCTTTGCGTTCATATTCTGGACGTAGCTATCTGATTTTTGTAGTATACTTTATTATGATTTTAGTATTAATAATGCACGCACTTATCCGTGAACTTAATAAATGTATGTTTTTATTAGGCTACTATATCCACAAACAAATTGCTTTCAGTTGTGTGCAAAATTCAGAATTTAACGAATGTGCAGCGATTTGTACAAATAGAGACTGTTTGTGTATAAAATACATTTGTTTTATTTTGTATTAGTGATAATTTGCGCGTCCCTTTATTGGGACATTCTAAAACACTTAACGTTAATAAAAGGCTTAACGTGGCTTACTGTACTAAGACAGTAATATTAAAAGACCAAACTCAGTAAACATCATATTAATAAGCTATACTTTGTGTTGTGCAAAAAAAAAAAATTCATGAGCACAGAATATGAACGCAACGCGTTTAATTAGCCTACACATTAAGCATTTTCCTTCCATAGAAAACCGTTTTTAGAAAAGGCTTAATGTTCTAAGACAGTAATATTCAAAGACCAAACTCATAAACATCATATTAATAAGCTATTACTATATGCAAAAAAAATAAATGAGCCCAGATGAATGCAACGCATTTAATTACACGTTAAGCTTTTTCCTACCATTAGAAAACCGCTATTAAAAAGCTTAACGTGGCTTGCATAGTCTATAGCTTATTAATATGATGTTTACTGAGTTTGATCTTTTAATATTAATGTCTTAGTACAGTAAGCCACGTTAAGCCTTTTTAATGTTAAGCGTTTTAAAATGTCCCAACATAACTACAATGCGTTCTTTAATTCCCAGTCTTGAAATGAATACAAACCTTAACATAACGGACAGTGTTCAAACCACAGTAAATAATCATACTAATAAAGTATATGTACAAATCTGCTGATCTCAGAATATAAACTCAACGCGTTTAAGCAAATTGTCATCAAATGAGATCTCAATAAATGGACGATAATACAAAATAAAACAAATGTATTACACGTCTCTATTTGTACAAATCGCTGCACATTCGTTAAATTCTGAATTTTGCACACATAACTGAAAGCAATTTGTTTGTGGATATAGTAGCCTAATGAAAACATACATTTATTAAGTTCACGGATAAGTGCGTGCATTATTAATACTAAAATCATAATAAAGTATACTACAAAATCAGATAGCTAAAATAAATGCAAAGCGTTTAATTTTCCTCCTTAGAAACTCATTATAAAAACGCTAAATGTAGCTTAATGCATTACAATGTCCCCTTATTATGTCGAAATAACAAGATATTTATGTCGAAATAACGAGATATTTATGTTGTTATAACGAGAAATTTATTTCGTTAAAACGAGATATTTATTTTGTTAAAATGACATATTTATGTTGTTAAAACGAGATATTATGTCGTTATAACGAGAAAGTATGTCGTTTTAACGACATAAGATCTCATTATTACGACAAAATATGTCGTTTAAACGACATGAGATCTCGTTATTACTAGGGGTGGGGAAAAAATCGATTCTCGATGCATCGCGATGCGGACGTGAGACGACCCTAAATCGATTCACAAATATCCCAAAATCGATTTTCCAAAAAAAAAAAAAAAAAAAACTATATTATATATATCTTTATAAAAACGTAATATTGACGGAACGCGAAGACGGAAGTGCAGTGACCGGACCGTCTGACGCGTGCACATAACAGAGACGCGATGGCGCGCAAGATCCAAACACCCTCCTTGTTAGGTTAAAAGCTGACGTGTGGAAATATTTTGGCTTCTGAAGTTGAAGAGGGAAAGGAACTGGACAAGAGCCACGCTAGTTGTAAGCTTTGTAGAATAAAACTAACGACGGAAACACGACAAATATGACAAGCCATATGACACGTTTCCAGCCAGAGGAGGAAAAACACTCGGCTGTACCGGTCGTTATAATATTAATTTACTACAAGTAAGTTAAAGTTATGCTCCTAGTTCAGGCACACGTTTATTTTCCTGTTGGTTCTTTGGAATGCTAATAAAATATATTGTACGTTAATTCTTTATGGGTCATTACTTTGTACATTTAAAGGAAAGTATTTATAGTCACACACAAAAGATTCAGATAATCGATTTGTAACATTATAAATGTCTTCACTGTAACTTTTGATCAACTTAATTTAATTTATCCTTGATGAATAAAAGTATAGATTTCTTTTTTCTTTCTCCCAAAAAATGTAAGAAAAATTCTTACCGACTCCAAACATTTGAACTGTATTGTTTAATGTCACAAAAGCTTTCTATTTCAGATAAATGCTGTTCTTTTGAATTTCTGGGTGATTCTCTGAATCGGGTGCCCTTCAAGCCCCACAAACTTGCTTCAAAGATTTTCAATTGAAGGAAATCACAAAATGCATTTTAATGCTGTCAATTAATAGAACCAGGTGCCTTTGCATTATAATGCAACACAATTGTTCAAAAAATTATTTAAAGATAATGGGTTGCCTAAGTAGTAGACAACAAGCATGTTTGCATGTCTTCACTAACCATCATTACATTTTCATTGAATATCAAACAAATAAAAAGTGCAATTAATACCAAAATGTTGCTGCTGCTAATATAATCATATGTTGGTCTAGTGTATTTTTGTTTACTGTTGTAAAATGGAAAATCAATAATCGCTAATCGAGAATCGTTAATAATCGAAAATCGATGTAATCGAATCGGACTTCAATAATCGTAATCAATCGAATCGGGAAATCAGACAGATTAACCACCCCTAGTTATTACGACATAAGACTCGTTATTACGACATAATTGAGGGAAAAAAATGTATATGTATGTGGCAGTAATGCGTCACATTAGAAAATACATTTAGTTATTTAAAATAAATTGTACCATACCAATCAAAAGTTTGAGAATAATTAAGTCTCTTATCTTCAAGGCTGCATTTATTTGACAAATAAAAAACATTAATATTGTCAAATGTTGTTACTAAATATTAGTAAATGTAATTTATGCCTGTGATCAAAGCATCATTACTCCAGTCGTCAGTGTCGCATGCTAATTTGCTGCAAGGAAACAACTCTTATTTATATCAATGTTGAAAAAAGTTGGGCTGCTTAATATTTTTGGGGTAAAGTTTGGGGTCAGAGTCAGATTAAAAAAGACAATCCTATTATTCACCAAGGACACAATAAATTGTTCAAAAGAGAAGTAAAGACATGTATAATGTTAATTCCTATTTCAAATAAAATGCTGGTTTTTCTTTTCATCACAATTTCTACAAAATTATCAAGCAGCAAAAAAGGTTATCAGCATTGATGATAATAATAAGAATCATTATTAATAATTGAGCACCAATAATAATTTATAATCGAGTATCAAATCAGCATTTTAGAATTATTTCTGAAGGATCATGTGACACTGAAGACTGGAATAATGATGCTGAAAATTCAGCTTTGCATCACAGGAATAAATTATATTTTTAAATACATTTAAATAGAAAACATTTCTTTTAAATTTTAATAATATTTTACAATATTTCTGTTTTAATTTTTGCTGTTTTAAAGCTTTGGTGAAAATAAGAGACATCTTTCACAAACATAAAAAATCCTAATTATTCCAAACTTATGACTGGTATGTGTAATGTACCAATTTACAAGTAAATATTAGATATGTAATGATACATTGATATCAGGATCACCAAATATTATCTGATTACATTAATTTTGAGATCTTATGAGGGCTTATTATTATTTTCTCACAAACTTACCATCTCTGTCTACCACTCGAATTCTCAGGCTGGAAGCGTTGCAGTGAAGGGTAGATGATAACAGAGCAGCCCAAACTCAACGTCTCACCCTCACGTCCAAAAGACACACCAAACTTCTCCACAATGTGTGTTCTTGAATGTCACACCATACTCCAGACATGGTGCTGCAGTACACACACATATTAAATCCAGTATTATTTAATGAAAATTCAATATTGTTGGATAAGATTGGCTCCAGGATTCATCATATACACACATTTGTTTAATAAAACACACATTCAATTGTACAATGTGTACAATGATTTAGAACTCTGAAGGGTTTTCACATTAATATGATCTAACACCAAGAGTCGAAAGAAGACTGACAGCAGGCATCATTTAATGAAATACTGACACAACAAGAGAAGAGTGAATGTTAATGAAGGATATTTGTTTTAACAATGCTGAATGCATGAAGACATATACAAACACACACAGGAAATGGAAACTGAAAGAATAAACACAAGAAGTTCATATAAGATAATGTATGTTCTCTGACATTCACATCATTTGTCAAAACTTTTAGAGAAAGAACAAACAAACCCAGCCACTGGGTTACATTTTTACATTAAATTTTTAACCCAACGTTTGGGTTTGTCCATATTTGAACCAAAGTTGGGTTAAAAACAACCCAGCATTTTTAGAGTGCAGAATTCTTTATTGCCACTATGCAGTGAAGGAATATTGTAATAATACACCAAACAAAAACATCTACAGTAATGCACTTATAATGAAAGTTGAAGTGTACGATTACATCTAGACTTACATGTGCATTACAGTAAGCATGCTTTTTTGTTGTTTCAATTTATTACCCCTTTAATATGTGAATAATATCGAATTCAGCTCTCAAAACAGGGCATTGTGTCTAACTCGTCAAACCAATCCTGAAAGTTATCAACACAATCGGTAAATATGTTCAACAAATAAACAAAGATAGAGAACAATGAGAAGGGACGATCATGCACTTGATGATCAGGGAAAGCAGACGAAACTAAAACATCACAAGAACATTACAAAAATAAAACCTTCACCAAGGTTACCTTTAAAGCTGACCTTTCTGCTTTCTGCATCCAGCGAATTGGAGACAAAATAGCCATTAGCCAGCTGCCATTAAAAACTTTAGTCTCATGCTTAAAGCTTCACACACTTAAGCAAAGCACATTTACATTAACTGTGAAATAAAAGAAATCAGCTTGTATTTGATTGTATTCTGAATTACTTACGGAGTCTGGGAGATGGCAGAGCCTCATCAAATTCTCCTTTGAATCCTAAACATCAAATGACAGAGAAGAGAGATTTTTTTCTGGTTTATCAAATAACTGGGAATGATCCAATTCCTTCTAAAGAAAATTGTCAGCAGCATTCAAATTACTTTCTATCTGTTTCAGATTAAATTATAAGGAGTTCCACCAAATAATTACATATTAAATGCATGTAGGAATGTTATTTTGTACTCTAAAAGTTGCAAACATTATTATTTGATGAGTTTTCTTCTTAATATTATGTGTAATTTAAACTGAAATGTCTGTGTTAATAGATTTTTTTTAATTAAGTTGTAGTAACTTAATGAAATTGTCTTGATGACTTTATTAGATTGAACTTTATTGAACTCATTCAGTTTAAGTTCAGTTTGATATAATCTGGGGCCAGTAACAGTGCATAAACCATTATGTTAAGACTGTATCTAAAGAACTAATATGACCAACAAGTTAGTTAGGGGTAATTAGATGTACTTTTCTGTATCAATTTAGACCAATTTTGTGTAACTGACATAAAAAAGTTATGAACCGCCATAAAGAAAAAAATGCAGTTTATGCAACTGGCCCCAGTTATTGAGTTCATTTAACTTTGTTAATTTGCACATTGTCCGTATCTCCTATTGGTGCTGTAATCATGGAATTGCGTTCTTCTATGCTAATTTGTTTTCATAAATCTCATGCTAACTTTTTGCTGAAGAGTATAGAGCTCGATTGTTGGGGTGGCAAAAGCGGGTATGCGCGTGACGTCATTTTCGGCCGGAGTGCTGCAGTTGAGTGGCAAAAAGACTGAGCTGCTGTATTTGTTTTCAGTGTGAATGCCGCAAAAACAAACACAACACATATAAAGTGGGAAAGAGCTTTGCGATTGACTGTACAACTATTTGACAAAAAATCAGAGGTATATGGGACTGCTATAGAAAGAGGAGCAAATAGATTGCTGCAATTATCAGCGAAAGGTGATTTACAGTTATCAATTTGTGTCAATATGCTGAATTTAGGCATGTCTGCATGTCAATATCCATGGATCACTGGATCTTTAGTAAGTTGTAAGGAACGCTATATAGGGTTCAACATTTAGTTTAAATTGATAAATTGTTCATTTTAGTCACATTTTCGCAGTTTTCCCCATTAAATCCAGGCACGCAGATATCTTTTGCCACTCAGTCAGGCTGAGGGGTGTTGTTCTGGCGGGAAGTGACGCCAATGCATTCCCTCTATACAAAGTAGACTATATTGTATATTGCTCTATGAGTAATAAATGCGCTAATACCAGTGACAAGTAAGAACTTGCACATTCTTTAAATGTACGTGCTAAATTTGGAATGATATGCTAGCTGTTAATTTTAATTTAAATAGAGACGATCAACTGTTTTTTACGGCCACCGTCTCCATTTAAGTAAATTGTTCTAGTTGGAACAACTTCATTTTTATGCAACTTCAACTTAAAAATTTGTGTTTATGCTACAAATAATTACGTCCCTCTAACTTAATGTAGTTTGTTGGTTGAACATAATTTTATTAGAAGTTATCATAACTCAGAAAGATTGATGCAAACTGTTGCATTTTTTTTAGGCAAAACATTAGTCTTTAGAGTGTGGCAACATACAGTTTTTCATTTGAATGAAATGGAGTATAATGCTTTGCTAGAATGAACAAGAGAATAACAGGATTCTGATTTGTGATCAAAATTGACCTATTTATTAAATGTATATCACAAAAAAATTAAAATTTTGTATTGATTAGTGAGTAGGGATAGTAATTCTCTGGATTGATATTTTAGGTAACTACTGGATGTAGTTGCAGTCATTGTTTAGTGTTCTAGGATGGTATAAAGAAGAGTTTAAGATGATTAATATCAGACCTACTTTTGACGACAACAGAAGCAATAGCAGAGTTCTCGCCCTTGCTGTTCATGGCTGACACTCGATATTGTGCAGTGTCATCAAAATCACACCTTGAATTAGAGACAGATGTGTTACTCACACAACCATTGCAAATCACTATGAGTGTGCACTTTGAAGTCCATGTGTGATCACCTGTTAATCTCCAGGGAGTGGACATTATAGCTGCTTTCCAATTTGTACTTTCCTGGCTTGGACATAGGATCAATGCTAACATTGTTCTTGTACCTGAGGGAGAAAAAGGATGGATTAAAATAATGCAGGGATGTTGCAGACTGAAAAGTGGAGGCTGAAGGCCAAGCTCACCCTCATTGATCTGTTCATATGGAAAGAAATCTGCAGATAAAATGCTACATTCAAAGTCCATTATGCCACCAAAGCACAACAAGGGCTGTCCCAAATCGAAGTCTCCTTAAAATGTGGCCTCGAAATGCACCCTTCGCTTCACGGACAATAAAAGTTACAACAGACGGAAATAGGGCTGCGACAACTAATGCTTTGTTCACACTACATGATTTTAAAACGTTGTGCTGAACTGTGCGGTTCACACTACATGTCTTGCTCTCAGTGAAATCAGGAGTGTTCAAGTTGTTGAGATGTTCACAACACACACGTGATTGATCCACAACACGAGGTAACGCACTTCACAAGCCGACAACTCTGTCAACCAACGATTCTATTTTGTCTACAAACCACGTTTTTGTCACGAAAAATCACGCGATAAGACGAACTTGAAATGACGCAAAACAGCATGTGCGTCAATACCCAGTAAAGAAGAGAAGAACACAACACGCGAATATGGATGTCAGACAGAAACTAGTGCTTCAAACTTTTTGCGTGATGATTTGCTCTGAGAAAAAAAATGCAAAAAAAAGAAAAAAATAAGATTTACCCGGTGACCTCAACCCAGGCCTTGCTCTGGGGTGTGTTTTCCATACAACGACGTACAGTAGTTCACTGCTTCACTACCATAGTTTGATGCATTGTTGAAGAAATCAACTAGCTAGTTAAGACTGTTTCCCGAAACCCACTGGCGCAAAGTATCGTTTCAACCATGTTGGTTTTGCACGGTGGTGGAGTAATAACTACTTTTAATGAAACTGTTTGAGATCCAATTAACGCTAGATTTGTTTTATATAAATTACAGACATGTCATCTGAGGACTATTTCTAATTGTTCTCAGTTATTTTGCTTTATTAATATTCAATATTTGGCTCGTTCTTACATAGTAGAGCATGTTCGCACATCGCACTCTTCAAACACATTACTTCAAATCTTTTGAAAACTAAAAGACGTAAATTACATTTGTATGTGTTCTAAATGAAAGGCACTGGTTGTACTGAATGTCGGCTTGCTTATTTTACTCAAGATAAGGATTTATTGCAGTCCAAATGTCATGCAAAATAGAAACAATGCTTCTAACCACAGCTCTGAGAGCTGTCGTTCAAACCACACAACTTTGCGATGCTGTTTGCGAATGTTCGTTAGAAACGATTGTTTCGGGAAACACCGACTCGTTGAACTATGCTGATAACGACGGAACTGTGACCATAGTTGGCAAACGATGCTTTCTGGAAATGCACCCTGATTGGCTGGAGCTCATGACATCACTGAGGTTGAGTCGCGCGACAGCTCTGGATATCTAGCATGCTAGATATTTTTCTGGGCTCGGCAAGGTGTCTGTAAGCGTCTTTGATGCGTTGTTGGCTTTTTCGTACTAACAGATTGGCAAGCGTTCATCGCCCGCTGTATCCCGTGCGATTTGCACGCGATAACACTCTGACCTGTCGGCGAGCTCAATCGATTTGCAAATCGGGCTTAAAATCCTGTAGTGTGAACTTGGCTTAAGCCGATAATTGACAACAATAATCAATCATGAAAATCATTGACAACGAATGTCATTATCTATTGAGTCGCGTCTGCACACAGTGCACTCAAAATTCTGCTTGTCACATCCATGCATTTCTATGGACAAAATGCGTCTAAAAATATTGACGGAAACAGAGTGAGTTGCTTTGGGAAAGGTACGGTTTCCGAGCTGCCGAAATATAAGAATTATTTATTTTGGAGATTTCGTTGGTCATAATGGTACTGGAAATGAGCTGCTGCGCCTATTTTCTTTAATTTGCTCAATTTAATCACGCTCAATGGCTAGAGAATACCCATAATGCACCTTGAGGCTTGTGCTGTCTCGCCAGAAGATGAACGCAGATGATCATCCATATTTTCCAAACAGCTGGTCCAATGTAGCTATACATTTATTATACATATTTAAATTAACTGATTATTCAGTTGTTTAATTAAGGTTTATACATGCTAGTTTCCATGACAGATTTCAAGATCTTTTCATTATAGCCTATGAGCTGCTAGTTTGCTAAGTTTCATTAAAGGTGCAGTATGTAAGAACGGTTGAAATTGGTACTGCAGTCGAATTCAAAATATCGGAGATCGTCATTTCTCCCGCCACCTGAACTAAAAATAAAATGAAAACAGAAAAATAAAAATAAGACATTAATACAAACTAAATACTACAATACTAAAATAACAGTTTGTCACATATTATTCTTGACATAATGCAGTCATTATTAGTAGTGTGCACACGTCTATGCATGTGTGTTTGTGCACATATGTGCATGCTAACTCACCACACGACGCGTGGTTCAGGCCATCCTGAGATGGTACAGTGCAGCCTCACACACTGTTTCTCCCAAACAGTGTGGGAATTGAGGCGTGGTCACAAACTCGGGCGTGTGCATCAGGCTGTCCTCGTTCAGACGCTTATGGTACTCTTCGTTCTCATGGATCTGAGGGAATGCAG
Source organism: Hybognathus amarus (assembly GCA_030378365.1). NCBI lineage: Eukaryota > Metazoa > Chordata > Actinopteri > Cypriniformes > Leuciscidae > Hybognathus > Hybognathus amarus. Next base: position 181,778 of record JAQIUQ010000524.1, read on the forward strand.
CCATTCATATATTGTTTAGAAAGTGGCAACATTCTTTGGTCATAAAGGCATTATGAGCATGCTGAAAACTAAATGTAAGGCATTTATGACCAAACACATTAACTATTTTAAGATGCAAACTGCCTAAACGTATGTTCTGTGTTCAAAGTAAGCTGAGAAGATTTCGAATGAATCCTCTTGATTTGTAAAAAAATTAATAAATAAATAATTCACTTATGGAAATCTGGCAAGGAATTACAAAAGATATATAAATACACTTTTCTGAAAATAACCAAGTAGTTAAACATTTGTTATGTGTGATTAGAAACAATCATTGCTAAACTTGTTTTTGCAATGTAAAATATTTCAGCTCCTGTCATGTCTATCCCTTTTGAAAAAGAAGTACATTTTATCATGCTTCTAAATAGTGTACTTATTATGAAAAATAGCAGAATCATTAGTAGAGCTTTCTATAAATATAATGAATATAACTATTTGTAAACACATTTTAAACATATTTGTAATTACACATTTATAGTATAAAGTTGCAATTAGCTGTCAAAGTATCAGTAATAATTGCACTTCAAATATGCAGTTTAGTGTTTACATAATATAAGTTGGTGCACTGTGTATAATGATTTTGATATATAAATACACACACATGCATGTATATTTGAGAAAAAATTATTATTTATATATAGAATATTTATATGGAATATAGAAGTTATATATACATCTATATACAGTATCATACATGAAAATATTTACTTAGATATATACAAGCGTCTAGTATGATTTATATATACAGTATATATATACACAGTATATATAAATATATATATAAAATTATAAACAGTGCACCCACATATATTATGTAAACACAAACTTTATTTTGGATGTGATTAAGTCATTAACATTGACAGCTAGTTGCAATTTAGTACATTAAAAATATATTTACTTAAAATCCAATATTGAATAACTACATTTAAAATTATAATTAGTAATTCACATGTGCTTTAGTTTATACCTCTTTAATGCACAACAAAATATGATTTAACCTATAATACTTTACAGTAAAACTATTAATTTCACATAATTACAAAGTGTACATTTTAAAAGTGTACTTAAGTGTATTAAGAAACAGTCATGAAAGTGTACACTTTAAGTACACTTAAGTGGCCTTTTATTTTATTAATGTTATATTATCTAGAAGTACAGTTTAAAAAAATATATATGTACTTTTAAGATTTGAAGTACACTTCAAGTGCACATTTAATACAATTAAGCGCACTTCTTTTTCACAAGGGTTAAGCTGGTTTACCAGATAATGATTGTAAACAAAAGAAAATCCACCCCGAGGAACTAGTAGCAATGTAAACAGAAATTCAACTGCTTATAAAGTAGTACCACTAATAAAATAAAACTTTAAGGTTCACATTTATGACCAAACCCCCCAGAATGCCTTTCCCCAAAGTCCATTACATTGTTGTGACTTTTGTTTTTACAAACTCGGATGAGTTATCGACAATGGTAAGCTATCCCTTGCCACAAATCCTGTCAATTTAGTAAAGAACCATTTACACTGGTTCCATTTCCAGTGTAAATGGAACTTTTCTAAGTATCTTCTAGTTCCAGGACTCATGGATCGAGTGCCTCCATGCAGTCATTGCTTCTATTTGTCCAGTTATGTCAGTGTAATCATGATCTCCTTTAGTGGCCTTCCCTCAGCTATCACCACATCACTTGTCGACAACAGTAGTTTCATCGTCACTTTAACACGAACCACAGATTAACGCACACATCACATCCACATAAAACATTACAACCCTTGAAATCTGGCACCACAGAGGCATGGTTTGTTGGCACCAGGACCAGAACTAAATAAATTGGTCTGATCTCTTTGCTATTTTTCCTACCTAAAATAGGGAACATATCTGAAGTTTAATAATGTTCCTCAAAGCCTATGATGAAAGCAATTCACTAATGCAAGTCTCCTGTTGCACAATTGGTTTAAAAAATTATAGCCTATGTTCACCTTTGTTGTTGAGTGTGTAGGCTTCATGTTTTAAATGAGCCCACCTCTGAGTATATGCTATTCTTGTTGCTAGATATAGCATTTTCAATTTATGTCAATGTGAAGATAAGATGTTTTTAATTGTTTTGTCATTCATTAGACATACAATTTAAGTCCATTGCACAAATTGTGCAGAAAGAGTTATACACTGAAGTTTAATACATGGGTTAGGTGATTAAAATACCGTAGTGATGCTCATCCCTTGTGAAAAAAGAAGTGTACTTAATTGTATTATTAAATGTGTACTTGTAGTGTACTTTAAATCTTAAAAGTACAATGCACGATAATATAATATTACTGATATAATGGCCACTTAAGTGTACTTCACACTAAGTTAAGTATACACTTAAGTATACTTTTAAATCAATATTATTTTAATAATGTTTTGTCGCACTTTAATGTACACTTAATTTAATGTGTTGACCAACATACTAATGCACATGTAAAGTATTTCATTATAATTTTAACTATAGTGTGTTATTTGATATTACATTTAAAGTTAATATATGTTAAATGTATCACAACTTTATCAATGTGTTATTACAAATATATTTAAATACGTGACATGTAGGCTAAGTGTCATTAAAAAATGGCATTTAAGTATTTTTTGTTTACTATAAGAATATTCAGCAGTACATTTTAAGTATTTATGAAATTACATGTAAAGATATACTTAAGACCTACTTTAAGTGGGTAAAAAAACCCTCTAAAGTTCAGCTAATTGCATTTAATGTCATTTTAAGACTATATAATAGCTTTTCATCTAAATGCAATTAACATGCAATTAAGTGTCCAAAAACATCACATCAAATTTGCACTTAAGTGTATTCTTTAAAACATATTGTTTCCGTAATAAGTAAAAACTAAAATTTTGCTTAAGTGTACTTCTTTTTCACAAGGGAACTGAGCAAGGGAGCTGTCAAACATGTGGTGCAGCTCAGTTCAACAATTTTAGTTGTTATAAATTTAAGTGAGAAGTGTTACTTGAAATATATTCATTCAGGTTATCAAGAGAAAAGCATTTTTTAAAACCGTAATAATGAGTTATGTGTTTAGGAACAGGATTTAGGATCTCCACTGACCCTCTTGCTAAGGGAGATGCGCTCGGCAGACTCCCTCATGACGGTTCTGCGGACTTGTATTCGGTGCGCTCCGACTCCACGTCCGCTAGAGAAGAGGTCACGGCGTGCCAGATAGCCAGCACTCTCTTTAGCACGCGCTTCCTCAGTGTCTGATAGGCCACTTTGAAACTCATGACTGAGGGGAGATCATGTAGCATCATATTCACTCATGAATTAAACAAAGCAATATAACACATATTCTGTCGCAAATATACACAAGGGTTTTTGAACAAAAAAACTGAATGCCACTTTAACTCTGTGTTATTTAAGAAAACTTCCAATATCTTCCCATATACACCCTTAAATATAAAGGTTTATCAATGAAACAACTTTTCCTACCAAGAACCATTTTGGCCAAATTTAGCTGAATGGTTCTCCGCTTAATGTTAAATTAAAGGTTCCATCAAAGGCTTTCCCCTGTGAAAAAGAAGTGCACAAAATTGTACTGAATGTGCACTTGTAGTGCATTTAAAACTTTAAAAGTATGTATATGTGTGTGTATATATATATATATATAATACTTGAAGATAATATAATATTAATTAAATAAAAGAGTAAACATTCATAAGAGTTTAAAACAGTTAATGTCAAATGAAAAGTTTTCCTTTAAAATCAAACTTTTAAGTTTTAATAATCTTTCGTTGTGCTTTAAAGAAGCACACTTGGTTTGATGTGTTGACTATCATACTAGAGCACATATAAAATGACTTTATTATAATACATTTGTCACTATTTCATCTACAGTTAGGACATTTTAAATGTATTAAATTGCACCTATATCATTACAAATGTGTTTTTACAAATATTTTATATATAAAATACAAATTTTAAAAAGGAATTACATTAAAATATATTTTTAGTTTACCATAAGTGCTTATCAGTACATTCAGCAGTACACTTTAACCATCTTTTCAAGTACAATAAATGTAATTATAAAATTACAAATGAAGACCTCCGATGCAAAAGCCTCTAAAAGCTACTTATGTCAAAAATAAAATAATCAGTGAATGCTCTCCACACATAGTATACGTTCATCAAATACTTTCATTTCAGACTCACTGGGATTTAAGGCGTGTTCACACCGGGCGAATTTCACGGGCGTTATTCGCCGACGTTTAACGCCTCATGACTAAACAAAGGGCGCCAATGTGTTCACACCGACGCATAAAACGGCATGCGTAAAAGCGTAATTTTAAAAAATCGCTGCGGGTTCGTTTCTTTAGTTTGCACGCGCCGCGTCAAAAACTATCCGACCAAAGACGATTGGTGCTTTTGCTCACGGTGTTTGGAGCTTCTGAAGATACAGTAAAACACAACTTGGGGCCGCTCAAAACACAAAACAGTCTTTTTTTTTCTGACCTTTTTTATTTTTATATGCCTTAATTCGTGAATTCGTAATTGGCCCGTTTTTTTTTTTTTAGTTTTTATACATTCTAACCAACAAAGTCAAATTACATTCTAACCAACAAAGTCAATACAGTCAGAATTGCAATATATACAAAGTGGCGAAAACACAAAACGGTCTTGCCGAGCGACCACACAGCAAATTTGCGCCATCTAATGTCAGGGAATAAATTTGCATGTTCACTTGGCTCATCGTCAGCGAAAATCGCTTGCGATGTGAACACAAAAACGCATTGAAAAACGCTGACAAATAACGCGCTGATATTCGTCCCGGTGTGTACAGGTGTGTGTTATTCGTCAGCGTTTTCCAACACGTTTTTGTGGTCGCAATAGTTTTTTGACGCAGTGCATCAAACAAAAAAACGAACCCGAGGCATTTTAAAAAAAATTACGCTTTTATGCGTGGCGTTTTACACGTCGGTGTGAACACTCACATTGGCACCCTTTGTTTAGTCACGAGGCGTTAAACGTCGGCAAATAACGCGTGCGAAATTCATCCCGGTGTGAACAGGCCTTTACTGTCCCAAAATGTAGTCCTTAACCAATCCCAACCCCTAAACCTAACCCTACCCATAACTTTTCCCTAAAATCAGAGAATAATTGTAGGTGAAGTACTTCACTCTGGTTCTAAGCCTAAACTTGACATAAACTGTAAGTCCCTCAAATCTGATTGGTTGCTTGGAAAGTTGATCCAGGGAACATGTGGTACTTGATGAAATCACGATCACCCTTAGAGCCTTTTGCATCTGAAGTCTTCAAATATAGATGGGTCATCAAATCACTCTAAAGTTCAGCTAATTACATTAAATATGAATGTTTACATTTTTGTTTGATTGCTATTCACATGCAATTAAGTGTCCAAATTTATAAGGCTAAGTGTACTTCTTATTCACAAGGGTTAAAGAACCATGAAACCTTTCTTCAATGGGATCTGACTGTAAATCATATGTGAAGCCTTTTTGTGAGTGTAGGTAAATGGGACTTGTTTGACGGCATGTGCATTTTATTGCAGTGCCTGCTATTAACCCCAATGCATGCTAACAAGAACAGCTGCATCATGTGTTTCTTTCAACACTAATAAAACCCATTGTTTTTATTACCTGCCCCTGAAGATGGGCACCACATAACCGATGATCTGGTTCTCCTTGTCCATGGCGAGATAGGTTGGCTTGGCTCTCTTGGGCAGAGGGCTAATCCCCCTTCTTCTAGAGACGTGTATGTGGCAGCTCTAATGCTACAATGACGCAGAAATGGCAACATACACACACATCGGTGAGTATCCAGCACTTCTTTCACACACTATTATGATTTTTAGAAGGGGTGTGGGGTCGTGAAGAAAGACTGTTATGGGAGCGAGAGGAAAGATTGTTAAGAGTGAGTGGGAAGGATGTTAATCGCCTCAGTGGTCCTATAACAGGACTTGAAATGCATTAAAGCACCAAAAAACTTCATCAATGGTGAAAAATTCATCTATGCTCACTCTTACAAGTCTATGAACTTTCACATTCACTGCCTTTCAATAGTGAAATACTTTTCAGTGGTCCAATCTCCACATTCTTTTCTACTCTACTAAATTAATCAACACACAACTGCATTTGCAACCCGTTTTACTTCATTAACCCTTAAATGCATGAATGTTCTGCCTAACATTATTACGTTTTTGGGTCTTCAGCAACCCGGATCTATAACAAACACAGATGGATCTCTAACTGCCGCAAATGCCATGAAACTCTCCTGATATTCTAATAGGAATTACAAAAGAATAAAAATAAAGTATATTTCGTTACCTTTCGAAACTTGAAAGGGTTTAAAGGGGGGTTGACTGCGATTTTCACTTTTTTATTTTAAATAGTGTGTAATGTTGCTGTTGGTGCATGAACAGTATCTTCAAAGTTGCAGCGCTGAAAGTTCAGTGTAAGCAGAGATATCGTCTTTTAAAAACAGGAAGTATAATTGCCTACAAAACGACTCAATTAGGACTACAGCTGGGTTATGGTACGTCACTAACCTACACATTTGCATCAACCCCTCCCTCCGGAATATGCAGGAAAGGGCATGATCATATTTCTGCGTTCGATCGAGTTGTGTTCACCCAGCTGTCAGGTCTTCTGTGTTTCGGGCTTCCCACGGACGCTGTACTTCGACAACAATGGATACAATTTATGTTTGATTATAATCCTGAAAGTGAGGATCGTAATTTAGCTTTCTGTGCTGCGCATTTACAGAAGACAGCTTCCAGAATCTTCATGAATTCAACACCGGATTCAACAAGAAACTGTTGCTAAAACATGAAGCAGTTCAACTTTAAAACCAGAGTCAGCAGTTGTTGGGCCACAATCTGTATGTAGGCTAAGACCTTATCATTTTAAACGTTGTATAATTCCCTACTCAGCGTTGTGTTTTATTATTTTTTCAAATGCCAGCGCTGGCTTTGTAGGTATCTACTAGTTAGGCTATTTTGTGTCTATTGGCAAACGCGTACAAACATTATGGACCTGAATTTTGTATAAGTACTAATGTTGTAAATGTATTTTTCATGTATGCTTTATGACTTTATTTTCGATTTGATCAAGAACGTAAACTTGCCAAACGCTGTTTGAGTATAACATTAGTAGCCAGTCAGTTGCTATCGTTGCCAGTCAGATGCTATTGTGTAAAACAAACGTGTTTATGGTTAAAAAATGTAGCAAATTATCATTCGGAAACCTTTATTAAGAGCCGTGTGTGGTGAGGTTCTGCTTGACTCGATTCATCGCGGCTTCCTCGGTCTGATTCTGCCTCACTGATACTGCAGTCTCAACATCATTATTTACGTGGATCCACCGTCTATGGTATCCACCTTTGGCATGCCCATATCGCCGGTAAAGGTAATGGGCGTTAACCTTCAGGACAACGAGCGACAGTTTAGCCAATCACAACACACCGGCCCAAACGAACCAATCTGAGCCCACTAGGTGTTTCTGAGGGAGTGTTTTCATAGACTCAGGAAGTGAACCACTCGTTCAGGGGACAGAGGAGAGCTCCGCTTACAATAAAGGTGAAATTTATGAAAAATAAGACTTAAAAAAAGGAAAAACCACGGATGCATGTTATATTGCACCCCATAAACACAATCATGCAAAGAAAAAAGCAGTCAACCCCCCCTTTAATTTGTGCAGATGCTTTTCACTGTCATTTTATAGCTCATTTCTCGACTCTTATTCGCAAACTCAAACATATTCTCAAAACTTTAATTTTCAATGTCATCAAAATCAATTTTTTGATTGCTCACGCAATCACTGTGTATCAAACATTGGCAAGGTGAATTGCACTTATTAAATCATCAGACTCAATTGCGATGAAGAAAAAATATATACTTACACCATTACATTGCTCGGGTTGCTAGTGACCCGAAACACTTTTTGTGTGTTTTTAATATTTGTTAGAAAACAGACATTATTTTATAATTAATAATTGTTTTGTTATATTGTTTATAATGAATATGTTGAGGAATACTAAGAAGGTTGATGTCTAACTTTGTTTTGTTTTTTATGAGGGGGTGAATGACGTCCTGGGTCACTAAAGACCCGAGGTATGCGTTTCCCTAATTTTATTGAAAGTTTACTTGTGGTGAAGCCTACTTAAAATCTTTTACGTATTATAATAAAAAATGCTATGCAGATAATGAAATAATGAAATATCAAATAAAAGGCCATTTAAAGGGAGCACATTTTCATGACTATGTTTAAGTACACTTTTAAGTACACTTTTAAAAATGGCACTTTGTAATAATGTAAAATGAAAGTTTTTATTTGAAGGACGGTTTAAATCACTGTAAAAAATATTTTCAAGATTTGTTATCACAACATTTTTTTCTTTTGTCAAATCAACTTAAATAATTTATTTAGTTCAGATAACATATTATTTTGAGTTTTTGATGATTAAATCATTCTCCTTCATTTGTATTAACTCACTTTTCCATTTGAATCAACTTAAAATTTTAAGACAACCAGGTTACTCTTTTTTTTTAAGTTAAACCAACAATATTTTTTACAGCACATGTTATAATCTTTTGTCTTGCTTTAAAGAAGTGCACTTATTTTGTATAAAAGCACAGTACTGTGTTACTATTTGATTCTAAATGTACAGGGTATTAAATTTAAAGTTCATATATTTGAAAACTACTGAATTGAAACTTCATTTAAATTACTTAAAGAAGCACTTAAGTCCTTTAAGTGGGTCAAAAAGCACTCAAAAGTTCAACTAATTCAATCTAATTTAAATTTAAACTACATTTTCACTGAATTGCAAATAACATGCAAGTCTCCAAAACACAGCATTAAGCTCACACTTGTATTCATTGAAATGTATTCATTTTCAAAACAAGTATCCTACTTTAAGTAGGCTAGCCTATGCTCAAATGTACTTCTTTTTCACAAGGTAATATATTTTCAACAGGATATTTAATGCAGAAATAAATAAACTTTTCTGTTGATTTTAATTTTGTGTAGTGCTTTCAATAAAACAAGTGGTTGGAGGGGAGGGTGATATGTAGCGATGAATGCTTGTGTTATAATATTCCTAATTTATATAGTAAGTTGCTATGTATAAGACATCTGCTAAATGAAAATGTAAGCTTCTTTCTAATCTGTGTGCATTCTCACACAAATAGCATACACAAAAAAGTGTTTATTAGTTAAAAAGCATATCCATTCAACACCCGCAGCATTGCCAAAAGTTCACCACCAGAGGTCCTAATCACCTGAATATTGATTCACATGCTAGTTACTACAAAATAGACTGCTCAGATTTACATTTTGTGAATTTGCATACTGTGTTTACATCCTGTAGATCCTTATTCCTCTGCCCCATCCTTAATCATGCCTTTAGAACAGTGAATCTGACTATGCAATACAACAAAGGCCCCCTGTCAGTCACAATTTCTACCCAATAACATGTCTAAGAACTTGGCATAGCTAGTTTATACAGTATGTTAACATAACATATATGTTCATTATAAAAAATAATCAATTATTACGTTTTTAGTCATCTTGAGCCCCCCTTATATGTTTGTTGAGGCACTGAGTGGGTCTCGGCCCCCTGTTCGAGAACCACTGCTTTAGATGACATATAGCCGACACTTATATATCTTATCCATGTCTCTCATGAGTGTGTATATAAATAGACATTCAAGGGTTCAGAAGAGATTGGGTGGTGGGGGGGAACTAGGACAGCTAAAGTGATTCACAAAACTATATTCTCCCAACATGGAAAATATTTTAGTTTAGACAATTGGGAGCATGTATAACAGTGGAAAGCATGAGTAATGAGGCTTAAACGGGAGCATTTGTGCCGACCTGCCATCCTGCGACACCTCAAATGCTGCTTAAAATCCTATACAGCACAGCTCATAAAAGAGGGATCTATTCATGCTAAAAACAAATGTTTCAACAAGGTCTTGTTTGCTTATCCCTTTGTGAAACAGTACACTTTAGCATAGCCTACTTTTAAAAAGAGTACTATAAAGGATAATGTACATCTAACGGTTGTTGGTCTCAGAGAGGTCTTGCATCAGCCTGCCCTGAAGGGGTTTATCCTGAAACAACACTCGGCTCACACTTATCCTGAATCTGAAATATTTTTAGGTTTTTAAAAAAGCAAAGCTTCCACAGAGATAGCAGTTGCTAGCACATCTACGCAGCTCCCCTAGTCCCACTTTGGCAAAAAAATAATTATAACTATCTTGTGGCCTCAAGATAGAACTCGTGGCCTCAAGATAGTAACTTGTGGCCTCAAGATACTAACTCGTGGCCTCATGAAGTAACTCGTGGCCACAAGATACTAACTCGTGGCCACAAGATACTGAACTCGTGGCCTCAAGATACTAACCTCGTGGCCTCAAGATACGAACTCGTGGCCTCAAGATAGAACTCGTGGCCTCAAGATAGTAACTCGTGGCCTCAAGATAGTAACTCGTGGCCTCAAGATAGTAACTCGTGGCCTCAAGATAGTAACTCGTGGCCTCAAGATACGAACTCGTGGCCTCAAGATAGTAACTCGTGGCCTCAAGATAGTAACTCGTGGCCTCAAGATATGAACTCGTGGCCTCAAGATAGTAACTCGTGGCCTCAAGATAGAACTCGTGGCCTCAAGATAGTAACTCGTGGCCTCAAGATAGAACTCGTGGCCTCAAGATAGTAACTCGTGGCCTCAAGATAGTAACTCGTGGCCTCAAGATAGTAACTCGTGGCCTCAAGATAGTAACCCGTGGCCTCAAGATACTAACTCGTGGCCTCAAGATAGTAACTCGTGGCCTCAAGATAGTAAACTCGTGGCCTCAAGATACTAACTCGTGGCCTCAAGATAGTAACTCGTGGCCTCAAGATACTAACCGTGGCCTCAAGATAGTAACCCGTGGCCTCAAGATACTACTCGTGGCCTCAAGATACTAACTCGTGGCCTCAAGATACAACCCGTGGCCTCAAGATACAACCCGTGGCCAGCACAACTCGTGGCCTCAAGATAGTAAATCGTGGCCTCAGATACTAACTCGTGGCCTCAAGATACTAACTCGTGGCCTCAAGATAGAGTTACTATCTTAAGGCCACGAGTTAGTATCTTGTGGCCACGAATTAGTATCTTGTGGCCACGAGTTAGTATCTTGAGGCCACGAGTTACTATCTTGAGGCCATGAGTTACTATCTTGAGGCCACGAGTTAGTATCTTGAGGCCACGAGTTAGTATCTCGAGGCCACGAGTTACTATCCTGGTGGCCATCGAGTTAGTATCTCGAGGCCACGAGCTACTATCTTGAGGCCATGAGTTACTATCTTGAGGCCACGAGTTAGTATCTTGAGGCCACGAGTTAGTATCTTGAGGCCACGAGTTACTATCTTGTGGCCACGAGTTACGCATCTTGAGGCCACGAGTTACTATTTTGTGGCCACGAGTTACTATTTTGTGGCCACAAGTTACTATCTTGTGGCCACGAGTTACTATCAGGCCATAGTTACTATCTTGAGGCCACAAGATAGTTATAATTAATTTTTTTTGCCAAAGTGAGACTAGGGGGGCTCCGTACACATCAAGTTCCAACAAGATGAACATTTAAGGGATATGTAGTCATACTAGGGTTGTGCCGATAGACGATAGTATCGTGTATCGACGATTGTCTGAGATATCGCGACGGCAGATGCCTTTGACGATATCAATACGATAATTAGCTCGTTTTACCATTAATGTATTAAATTATTTGGCCTATTATTATTATTATAAAGCTAGTATTGTTATTAAATTAATATAAGGAACTACAATTAATTTGCCTTGCCTAAATTCATAACGTGAATGAACATAATTCATCACCACGTGTTATAACACTTGCGACAACACCGACACGCGCTTATGAGGAGAATGTTTTTAAAACAGACTAAAAAACTACATCCCACATCAAAATTGTATTACAAGGTGATCCATTCACAAATTATCAAGAGTGCTTGTTTTAACAGACGCATCATTCTTATATAGATCCAAGATGAAAACGGCATCGTTGTTCGTCAGTATTTTGTTTCCATATAGCACATTAAAAAAACGTTTAATGACACCAACACTAAAAACAATACAATTACTAAATATTATTAATAATATCACTAAAATAGTATTATAGCTACCGTTTTCATCGTCGTCTCTGAGAGAACGCGGCGTTAATGCAGATACCGAAAGCAGTCCTTTTTACTTTCACTTTCAGGGAATGAGCGCGTTTACATGCATGTTCTTAACCCGGTTATGTTGAATAAACTGACAATGCATGTGGTCATGTAAACGCATCAACCCGTTTTCCTTTATCAGAGTCAAGTCATAAGTATATAAACCGATCGACTCGGCTAGATGTTTGCCCCTTGCTCTGATTTCTCCCGGCATAAAAACACATTAACCCGCGTACTTCGTGCTTACTAAGTGCGCATGTGAAGTGCATCTAAACAGACAGAGCACTGGTAGGAAGACATATATCGCAAACTCGGAACCTCTTCTGACCCAATAACTTATTTAAACGCGTTTTCATCTCGTGCAGAAAGTCAAAATGCTGCATGTAACAGCATGAGGATAGGCTATGTGTCCGTAAATTTCCCGTTGACATGTTGAAATATAAAAAATGATTAGGATCTTTTTTTTACCTCACTATACCTGGAAATAACCTGATCCTATTAATAAACACTCCACATTTGCTAGCAAAATAGAAAAAAAAGATACATGTATATAAAACAAAGTAATAAAACAAGCAAATTAATGAGTAACTAATCAAGTTAATAATCAAATAAGTAAACCCCGCCCCTCACGATAATATCGTGTATCGCCGATCTCACAGGCTGACGATAGGACGATATGGAAATGGAGCATATCGCCCAACACTAAGTCATACCACTTATAGAGTGCCGAAGTGATGACGTCACTTTGTAGGACAACTCGGAAGCTGGGTTCCCTCCGATCGACAGCTATGCATTTCCCCCATAGACTTTTGGAAAATCGCAAAAAATAAGATCTGTCTATCTGTCTATGATAAGTTTAAGTTAATGCAAAATGTATACATTTTGAAGCCTATATAAAGTTTTTTTATAAACACAAGCAGACACAATAAAGTTGAAAACAACAACAAGCAGGTTATAACTGGTGTGTTTTATGTCATAGATCAAAGGTGAAAATATTTAGAGGCTTTGTTCACCACAGACCTTATTTCAGGCGATTTAGCAAAAACCCATTCAAAAATCCCATAGACTTTAGAGCGAGGGAACCGGTAGTGCTAAAATGCTAACTCACTTCCGTGTTTTGGCCTACAAAGTGATGACGTAACTTTGGCACTCTATTACACAGCATTTCGCCACATAAATAACCCAGCAACATAGTGTCTGCCCAGATCCGGGCCACATCCAGTACTCAACGCTGTACCAGATGTGGGCCGGATCTGGGCAGACACTACGTTGCTGTCTGGGAATTATAGTGATAAGAGACATTAATTTGAGATGAAACTGTTTTAAAATCCTGCATCTAATGCAACAGTGTACAAAACAATCATTGCAAAATGGCAACATCTGCATGAAACAAGAGAGAGCGAGTCCACGATACTGGATGGGCATAATTAAATAAAAAATATTGATTTGACTGAGTAAATATTTTATTAGCTCACCAAACGCATAACCGTCCACAAAGAGAAAAAACGCTAGCAAACGTAAGCCTGCCGACTTCAGTAACCCTGACGAGCCGGTGTTATCTGTTTTCAGCAGTTTTTATGTAGCTGGATGGTGCGATTGACCAATCAGAATCAAGTATTCCACAGAGCCATGTAAATATACGGAAATAATAGAATACCCTTAAGTGTGAACTAAATATAATGCTTTCAGACACTTATTTTGGACATTATTTTCTTATAAATACCATATGGTGGAATAAACATCCTTAAAATAATATAAAAAAATGCATTGTGGGCTCCTTCTTTAGGTGTAAATATAAGAAAATACACTGCGAAAATAAAGATGTAAGGCAACACTTTATTTGAAGTAGTTTAGAAGAGTTGCTACTTACTTATACATGTACTTACATAGTAACAGTGGATTAACTAACCTAACCAAACCATAACCATAACTCTATAGTAAGAAAATGTAATTAATATTACTCAATAGCCTTATTTAATTAAGAACAATGTAACTAACTCAACTTAAAATAAAGCTGTGACCAAGTTTTTTCTCTTTAACTTTCAACAAATTTTCTTTATATAGCACATTTTAAAATAATTTTAAAAATCGTAAGTGCTTCACAAATGTTTTAGCAGAAGAGTGTTAAAGATACGTTTTCAACTGAGACCTAAAACCCTTTATAGATGAGCCTGCTGAAAATAGAGTGGAAGACTGTTACACATTTAGCAGCAACTACTGTAAACGCTCAGTCACCCTTTGACTTCTTGGAACGAGGGACTGCCAATAACAATAACTCTAAAATCAAACACGACACATACAGTATAGGCTACATACAACGACTAGAAAATGGTTAATGCATAATGCAATATGACACACATAATCAAATCTGCTTCTGTGGCCTCTATAAATACACCATGACGTCAAGAACACCAAATGAAGTGCCAAGAATGTTATTTTTCATTACGACATGAAATCGAGATTAGAAACCAAGAAACCAATAAAATCAAGACTGAGTCTTGAAAGATTTTAATATGTGCAGATTGTTGTAAGATTCTTGTGGGTACAGTAACATTAGTCCCAAACAAGACGTAAGCGAAGATGTAACCTTACATTCTGACATTCAGAGTGACCCAGTAAGCAACTGCCTAGACAAACATGAGCCAACAGTCACATGACCTGACGTAAATCAAACAAAGTGTAGGCATGGATCCAAACCACAGAAAGGCCTAAAAGAATTCACAAGTTTTGAATCAAGACGCAGTCTATCTAGGAACCAAAGTTAAGTCAAAGTTAAGACAGAACCTACTCCAAATGGCACTATTTTGTAAAGAAATGCTAATGTAGTAGGACCACGCCTTCTTAAATATGATAGTCAACCGAAGGATATTATAAGTGTCAGCAACAAGCACACTGCATGCAGAATACTCTCAATCAATTGCACGTTTTAAGGACGTTTTAAGGTTGGGTGGGAAATACTGATTAGCACAGATTACACAAAACAAGTGGCCCAACAGCAGTTGGTATTTTGAAGGATAAAGCTGCGGTCACATTTACGAAATGGCGGGAAAATTTCACGGGCAAAAGGTCAACATGGCAACAGCTAATAATCTGCGGGGGAATTTAAACATGTGGATCCCTATTGAAATGACTGGATTTCACCCGCAAATTTTCACCAAAAAACGGTATACCGGATCGCACCTTAAAGACAAGTAAGGGAATAACGAATGAGCTGGCTGCTAGAGTGAGTTAAAGTTATGGGACTGGGAAGGATTTACAGTTGATCTTGCCATGCTCTCTACCCCTTGGTGCTTTTGCTGCTATGAGAAGAATAACTACTAGCGCTCTGCTGGTATTGGCTGATAGTAGACTCCGCCTCCCGGCTACGGTAGCCACGATCGTAATGGCGGTGGTGTTTCTGGTAGAATGGTATTGATCCCGACATTGTGTCCTCTTAAGCTCAGATACTGTCTTCAGATATGAATCTCTTTTAGTCAGAAGATTTAAAACTTTCTAACATATTAAATATGAATATTGCACCCAGTGATTTATCAGTAATATTGTCATCAGCGCTTTAACTTTAATTAATTAAGTTTAATGGCAATTTGTAGATTACTTTTTTTAGCGCTTCTTGTTTTAACAATTCTGCACTGTTAGCTCACGTACATCTGCAAGTAAAATCTCTTTATCTAGAAAGCAACTGCTGTTTACTAACATCTGATAGACATTTTCTAAACATTTATTTGACATCTAACAGGAAACGTCCTAAAGACGTATTGCAGATGAGCAAACGCTCTGAAAAAATACGTCTACCAGATGTAAACACGGGCGTCAAATAGACATCTCCGTTATGTAGGGGGAGAGCGGGGCACACATGCCAGCATGACGAAACTTATATCAACACTTTATAGAGAAAGAAATGCAAACCAAAATTCTGAAATCTTTGTAAGATATCACTGAACATTTATTCGACCATATCAAAATTTCATTTCTTACTAATGTTAATTTTTTATCTCTATTTTTTATGTTTATTTAAATTTAGACAATTCTAATATTATTTGAATCTCCAATATGTTATTTAACAGTTTATATAGTTATTTAACAGTTTATATAGTTCGTTTAATGTCTTTGCTAACTAGCAGAAAACACTAGCAGGGTTTAAATCCCATTTGTGCATATAGGGAATGTTGTAACACTGCATAGGTGTTTTATGTGCCCCTATTTGAAATAAGATATTTTATTCTTTATTTATTAATTATAATTAGAAAACATGAAAAAAATGTAAATAAAGACTGAGAGTCAATTTTCATAAATTAATTATCATTATTAAGTTTTGAACTATGCTGTTTAGCTGTGTTTTCCGTTGTGTTTATCATCAAACAAACAAAAAAAATGTTTATTTATAATTATTAAGCATTAAAAAAAATTTAAATGTAAAAAAAATTAAAAAAATTAAAAAATCCATTATTTTTCATTAAAAAGTTACTAATTGTATTTTATTGAGAAAATATTTTGGTTTGACTTGTATACATTTTTTTTATTAGATCATAGAACATTTTAATAGGGTCATGTTACCTATGGGGCATGTTGTCACATTTCACTTCCATTCTTTTGGGGTATATCAAGAAAGAAGTATACACTATTTTAATAAAACAAAACCACATAATTGTACAAAACATGTGGGGAAAAATACTAAACCCTAAGTAGATTTACACAAACTGAGAAAGTCAAAAAGTGAACGTTGTGCCCCGCTCCCCATACTGTACATGTGCTATCAGGTAATACTTAACTCTTTTTTTCTTTTTAACAATCTGTCTCTAATTGGATGGGTTTTTTCGTTTTTTTTGTTGATATATATGCATACATACATATAGCCCTTTATATATAGCCTGCTGCTGAGTACAGAGAACTGAGAACACACTGGTACAACTAAGGAAATAGTGACTGCAAAGTTACTGTTCTCAGGACATTTTAATTTCACACATTGATAGTGCATAGTTGCCTATACAACTAAGTTCTTTCATAGTTTGTTTTATCGTTAAAAAGACGGCTACCTCATTCTAAATAGATTTATGTTGTGTTAGGTGTTTTTTGTCTTTAGATATCAAACAAATTAAGTAAGCATCAGGCTCCCTCTGTCAACATATTCCTGTTAAATAAATCTGATCGATTATTATTATTTTTGACAGCTAACCTCTTCCCTGAAACTAGCACGGATTTGTTAGGCTATCAATTGTACAGTTCACAAGAACAAAAACTCCTGACAAATCTATTTCACCTGACAAACCCCATGCGTTCATGCAGCTGATCATCTCACCTTGCCAAAGGTCTGCAAACAGCTAAGAGCCGGATCGGAGAACAGCGCGTCAGGAATACTCAGCCAAGATCCAAATCCAAGCAAAGACGCAAACTGGCACTGCGCTGTGAACGGGAGCTGCTGTCCACACAACAAAAATAATATTGGCAATGGCAGGAATGTCCAGGCGACTCTCACGACCTTTTATGGCGACAGGGGCTGTTAAATATAGCCATAGTGCACAGGAGTATTGGTACATTACGCTTCGTTGAAGACTTTTGACAAGTTATTGTTTGTTTATATTAGGCTGTCATATCAGTAGGCTATAACACTTAAAAAAATGATTGTGTTTTAAAATTAAATTTACATTTGCATTACATTTAAAGGACTTTTGGCACAACATTGTGTTCAAACAAAAAATGTCACAAAAAAAGTTTGTTTGGATTATGTTTGTAAGGATTTATGTAGGCTAAACATATTTAGCATACATAAAACAACAGATGTTAAAAATTAAGACTTTCACACCATGATCAACTACAGCTGTGGTTTCTTAAACCACATTTCAGCTGAAAAGCTTAAACAGAAATGCCTCTTCACATTGTGTGGAAAAAGTTCACACAAACATTTATCACTACAGAAAGTGCATGCAATTTGAATCAAGTGAACCATTTAGTCGATCAGCACTAGGCATCTAATAAAGGCTACACCTACAGAAAACCATTTTGTAAGAAGTTTTGAAAATTAGTACAGATGTGGGGGATGGTTCGGAGTTTTAATCTTTCAAACCTTATAGCGCTACCAATGGGTCAAAAATGCACTGATTGTGTAACTTTAAAGTCCTAGAAACACAATTCCTTTTTATTCTGGGCTCATGTCAAGTCAAATGCACACTATGCATTTAAAATTTTCCTTTTCAGTTTCCAACCAGCCAATGCAATAGTCTCTATTTGGAGACCACACAACCTCTGCTGCGACCACCAAAGCACGCAAAATGGTCAATATAAGTCTTCAAAGCCCTGACCGGAAAGAGATTATGCAACTGTAACGCTCGCGGGTGAAAACGTAAAAATATTTTATCGGAATTACACGGCGACGGTGTTTTTGAGGCTTAAAAATGCAAAAAAGTGAAACCACCCTCTAGAGTGGCAATCTTAGGCTATGTTTACACGGAAACGATTCTGAAGAGATAACGCAAAAGTGGCGTTGCGTCATAATTTTTTATTCTGCGTTTAGACGAGCGTTTTGTGTGGGAAATTCGCGTGCCAATGGTGACGCAAATGTCTGAGAAATTCAATGTAGTATGCACTCTAGGTGGCTAGGAGTGCATACTATAACAACACCAAGTCCACGCGCCTGCGTACAACCTTCACTGTCAAGCAGACTTTTGCGTTTTTACCCTTTACACGCGAACGCGACGGTGGAGCGTTTTAAGATTTCCACTCTGGAGGGTGGTTTCACTTTTTTTGCGTTTTTAAGCCTCAAAACGCCATCGCCGTGTGAGACGAAAGGCACATCCGATAAGATATTTTTACGTTTTCACCCGCAAGCATTCTCGTGTAAACAGGGCCTTAAAAACGCTCCACCATCGTGTTCCCGTGTAAAGGGTAAAAACGCAAAAGTCTGCTTGACAGTGAAGGTTGTGAGTCTTATATATTTAATGTTTAGACATTTGTACAGGAGAACATAAGAAATTCATTTTTTGCAGTGTTCAAACACTTCGACATTTGTTCATCTTTTAAACAGAAACGAAGAGAGTCTATTCTTAATGAAACTTGAGAGAATTATGTATGAAAGTCTATGCAACTAAAATTTTGATGCTTCAAAAAGTTAACAAAAACTTAAATACTTTTTAGTATTTTTGTAAAACTTATAATCCATATAAATTAAGCAGTTTAAAACTTTGGGTTCAGGCTACATTCAGACTGTCAGTCCAAATCCGATTTTTTGTGCATGTTAAAACCGTGTTTGGTTGTGCTTGTTTGGTTGACGTGTAAGAACTAGTAAGGTTTATTTTTGCGTGTCAAGCAGCAAGCAAATGTTGAGGGGATTGGAACTGACCTTGGTTTTATGCCAAGCAATTGAACCAAGAATGACAGCATCCTAGATACTTGGGCCTGCTGTGTATTCACATTACACAACCAAACTAGATTTTTCCGGTATGGAATTTTAGAAATGGTTAGATTACCTCCCTAAGCCTCTGACCTTATGGTTCTCTTCCTTTCAAAGGCCTTCTTCTCAGCTGTGGTTCGCACTAACAATAGCCATGCTATTGTTATCCTCAGTCACATGCATCACATGCCAAAAACAATGTGTGTGTATGTGTGTGAAAGAGAGAAAGAGAGATACATATAAATAAATAGAAAAGAGGGGGAGGGGCCCAGAGGCAACCAGACCAGTCTCATGCAGGTTTCACTGATTACACCACTTAAATGGTGCCAGACTACAGAAAAAACAGAAATACACACACACACACACACACACACTTACTACAGTAAATAGGAACAGTTCCTAGAATGCTATTGTTTTTATATACAGCTATGGTAATACATTATTATAACTAGGGCTGTGCAAAAGTTAATTGCAATTAATCGCATCCAAAATAAAAGTCTGCGCTTACAAAATATATTTGTGTGTGCTGTATATAATTATTTTGTATATATCATAGACTGTAAAAAAGATGGACGACGCCCCTTCGCTCTTTTCTCATCAGAGAGAACTGAAGCCGCCAGTGTTCTCAGAATGACGCTGACATCCTGGGACCTGAGTCTTGCGCGCACTTGCGTGTTTCGGGACCAATCATGCGCAGTCGTGAGCAGGAAGTAAAGCCGTGAAATCAAGGCCGCGCCCTCATTCGCGCTGAATCAAACGCAAAGCACACGCCCCGCACTTTCATTAAGTGGCCTCTGGCTGCTTCCGTCTTCTCCAATGATGTCTGCTGATTGCAGAACCTCGTTAAAATAAGGTAAATACAACTACTAGCCACATAGTCAACATTATGAAAAAAGTCCGCTGGTGCTTCAGTGACTACCTCGCTCAGAGAACCTGTCAATCACAGCTCTCAATCATGACGTCAGAGCACCGTTTTTCATCATCACATAACTAACAAAAAACAAACTTATTTTAAAAACGAACACTTGAAATTACATCAACGTGATAGAAACTACAGTAAATGACACAAACTATCTTTGGAAAAAGGATATGTGAAGTGTAATTTAATTGTTTAGTTGGTCTCGCGTCCCATTGAATAACATGGGGAGGCGGGGTTTATGACCTATACTGGGACCGGTCACAGGGGGGCGAATCAAGACGTTTTGGCTTCAACTTTTGGGGGCTTGTGCGACGGCTGGTATATATAAATTCCTATGCATGCATGTATATATTTAAGAATTATTTGCGCTTAAATTCTGTATAGATATATATATATATATATATATTAATACATAACCTATATATATGTGTGTGTATTTATATATACAAAATAATTATATACAGCACACACAAATATACTTATGTAAACCAGACTTTTTATTTTGGATGCCGATTAATCGCAATTAAATTTTGCACAGCCCTAATTATAACCAAACCCTGCATGACAAATCCTCTTCTTCACCACTTTTAAGAAACAATATCAAGTCTATAAAGCTCATCAAAAACTCCAGACAACAAGCGTATTCTTGGTTTGTGGACCGTTAAACAACATACACACACCCGTCCCGGACATTTTCACTACACATCAGTAAAAGCAGAAGACCCCCAAGGCGTAGCTGAGGACCACCGCTGACGGGGCTGAAGACCATCTGAAGACCACTTGCTGCATGTGTCACATTGCATTTCTAGTAGCTCTTTTCTGGTTTTCCGTGTAATGGTTTTCTGGATTTTCACGTTTGCCTGTGTTTTCTGACCTTTTGTTATTGAACATCATAATTCATGACATTTACATTTATTAAAGGGGGGGGGGGTTGACTGCGATTTCACTTTTTTCATTTTAAATAGTGTGTAATGTTGCTGTTGGTGCATGAACAGTATCTGCAAAGTTGCAGCGCTGAAAGTTCAGTGTATGCAGAGATATCGTCTTTTAAAATCAGGAAGTATAATTGCCTACAAAAACGACTCCGATTGGGACTACAGCTGGGTTATGGTACGTCACTAACCTACACATTTGCATCAACCACTCCCTCCGGAATATGCAGGAAAGGGCATGCGCATATTTCAGCAGCTCCGTCGAGTGAGTTGTGTTCACGCAGCTCTCAGGTCTTCTGTGTTTCGGGCTTCCCACGGACGCTATACTTCGACAACAATGGATACAATTTATGTTTGATTATATTCCTGAAAGTGATGATCGTAATCTAGCTCTCTGTGCTGCGCATTTACGGAAGACAGCTTCCAGAATCTCCACGAATTCAACACCGGATTCAACAAGAAACTGTTTCTAAAACATGAAGCAGTTCCAACTTTAAAACCAGAGTCAGCAGTTGTTGGGCCACAACCTGTAAGTAGGCTAAGACTTCATCATTTTAAATGTATTTGCATGTATAATTCCTGACGTAGCGTTGTGTTTTATTTTTTTTTCAAATGCCAGCGCTGGCTTTGTAGGCTTTATAGGCTACTAGTTATGCTATTTTGTGTCTACGGCAAACACGTACAAACATTATGGACCTGAATTTTGTATAAGTACTAATGTTGTAATGTATTTTTCATGTATATATGCTTTATGACATTATTTTCGATTTGATCAAGAACGTAAACTTGCCAACGCTGTTTGTGTTTAACATTAGTAGCCAGTCAGTTGCTATCGTTGCCAGTCAGATGCTATTGTGTAAAACAAACGTGTATATGGTTAAAAAATGTAGCAAATTATCATTCAGAAACGTTTATTAAGAGCCGTGTGTGGTGAGGTTCTGCTTGACTCGATTCATCGCGGCTTTCTCAGTCTGATTCTGCCTGCAGCTGATACTGCAGTCTCGACATCATTATTTACGTGGATCCACCGTCTATGGTATCCACCTTTGGCATGCCTGTGTCACCCGTAAAGGTAATGGGCGTTAACCTTCTGGACAACGTGAGCGACAGTTTAGCCAATCACAACACACCGGCCCAAACTGAACCAATCTGAGCCCACTAGGTGTTTCTGAGGGAGTGTTTTCATAGAATCAGGAAGTGAACCGCTCGTTCAGGGGACAGAGGAGAGCTCGGCTTACAATAAAGGTGAAATTTATGAAAAATAAGACTTTTAAAAAAACAAAAACCACGGATACATGTTATATTGCACCCCATAAACACAATCATGCAAAGAAAAAAAGCAGTCAACCCCCCTTTAATTTAGCTCAGGGACACATTGGTGTATTTGAGCTAACATTTTGAGAACATGTTCAAAGACCAGATAACTTTGAACAAACGTTATATTAATGTTACTAGAAGAATGTTTATTGAAAACTTTGAGAGAACCTTGCCAGAGTGTTCTGAGAAAGTTAGCTGGGAATGCATTAAGTTGCAGTTATATTGATGCCAATCAAACCAACAAGAGAATACTCGTCCTGGAAAAAGTGTGTGCATGTTCAGGCCAGCTGCCTGTTTATGAGACTCTTGTTGTCATGAATTTGCTTCATGACATTTACCATACATTTAGCTCAGGGACACATTGGTGTCTCGCAGTGGATTCGAACCTGGGACTCTCACACCAAAGGCATGTGTCTCATCCACTGCACCATCACCACCACCCTTAGTCTGGATTGTTATGGCTGGATTGTTTTCTGGATTGTTATCTGGATTGTTTGGCTTATTGGCATTATGTATTTGAGCTAACATTTTGAGAACATGTTCAAAGACCAGAAAACTTTGAACAAACGTTATAATAATGTTAGAAGAATGTTCATTGAAAACTTTGAGAGAACCTTGCTAGAGTGTTCTGAGAAAGTTTCCTGTTAGCTGGGAATGCATTAAGTTGCAGTTATATTGATGCCAATCAAACCATCAGAGAATACTCTCTGGAAAAAGTGTGTGCATGTTCAGGCCAGCTGCCTGTATGAGACTCTGTTGTTGTCATGAATTTGCTTGTGTATTTCCGTCCCTCATCAAAAAAGTTTTGTGATAGTGTTTGGAAGAACACACGCTTGGCTGACCCTGGGATTGTAGCACGGGTTTAAACACAGCTGCTGCGCTACGTCTTCTTCTGAAAAGATGCAGTGAAATTACAAGCCTTTCAACATGATGTCATACACAATACATCACACTATTTCATTGTTATAATGTTCAACCCTGTGTTGAAGTATAGCCTATTGAAAAAAATATTTATAGAGATATTTTTTAATAGGTCATAATTTTGAATGCCTCCTTGCATGTAATAACTAATGTGTGACTACTGGAAAAATAAAGTTTGGCAGAAAAATAATGGCTTCTCAAAAGTGTGCCATATGCGGAGTAGGCCAGCTTAAAGGGATACTCCACTTTTTTTTTTTTTGGAAATAGGCTCATTTTACCACTCCCCAGAGTTAAACAGTTGGGTTTTACTGTTTTCTAATATATTCAGCCAATTTTCTGATATTTAGAAGAATATCAGTAACCAGACAGTTTCTGGTCTCATTGACTTAAGTCTAGTCTAGTAATTGAATAGTCAATGAGACCAGAAACTGTCTGGTTATACTGATATTCTTCTAAATATAAAAAAAAATTGTCTGAATGGATTCGAAAACAGTAAAACTCTACTGTTTAACTCTGGGAAGTTGTAAAATGAGCCTATTTCCAAAAAAGTGGAGATATCCTTTAAGTCTAAATGCACTAATGGTATTACAGCACAAAAGCACGCTCTCTTGTGGTCATACAGTAGAATTAAGGTTTGTAAAGACTTTTTTTACACTCTATGATAAAGACCCATTAATTTGGAAAAAAATGTTGCATTAAAACATTTTTAAATGTTTTTTTAAATTTATGCAAAAACAAATGTTGCATAAAAGTGTTACATTACATAATTTTTTTGTATATTCTCTGTAGTACTGTAGTGTATATATATATATCAAATATAGGATATATATAGGGCTGTCAAATGATTAATCACATCCAAAATAAAAGTTTTTGTTTACATAATATTTGTGGGTGCACTGTGTATAATTATTTTGTATATATAAATACACACATATGCTTGTATAAGAAATATTTTTATGTATATAGGCTACTGTATTTATATATAATTTATATTATATATAAATATAATTTTCTATATAAAAATAATGTGTTTTTTTCTTAAATATACATGCATGTGTGTGTGTTTATATATATACAAAATAAGTACACAGTGCACCCACAAATATTATGTAAACAAAAACTTTTATTTTGGATGTGATTAATCATGATTAATCATTTGACAGCCATAATATATATATATATATATATTATATATATATATATATATATATATATATATATATATATATATATATATATATATATATATATATATATATATATATATATATATATATATATATATATATACATTTTACAAATGTTATTGTTGTAATATTTGTTTTGTTTATTTATCCATTTAAATTAAATGTAGGCTATTTGTTTATTCAGTTAATTAGTTTAATCTTTTTAATGATTTTTTTTATGTTTACACTGCTTTTCTCTAAACCTTAATACTGTATCTACTTGTCCCCAGTTTGAAAATCCCTGATTTAAGTTTTTTTTTTAGGGTATATTTTTATTGTTATTTAATTTTTTTGTAAATCGCTTTTAGGTAGTTCATGTCTGTGTGATAACAAGCAAATTCTGTCTCAAAAATCAAACCAAAAAAAACAAATTAGCAGAACAATGCAGTAATTTTTACGTCTGCTCGCGCTGAACGGGGAAAAAATGATTTCACACCGTATATGGTCATGTTTAAGAACGATTACGTGTCTGTGGGCGTGTCTGGAGAAACTAACACAGAAAAAGTACGGGAAGAGCATGTTATTTATCACGATACTTGATTAAATATTTTAGTCTCATAATAAAAGTCTACTAATTGAATAGATTTTTTTGTATAAATTTAATTCATTACGGTTTAGTGCTTGTTGCTGCAGATGTCGTAAGTCTTTATCTTTCACCCGTGACACCCTTGTGTTGGTCTGGTCGAGGCTTGCCGGAAGCGACAGTGAAATCCGGAAGTTTGGGCGGTGGTTGAAACTAAGCAGCTGTCGATTTCGGGTGATCGGTGAGAAGCTTATTTTTCTTTCTTTTAAATTATTTGATATGTTGTTACCGTTCATAAAGATTGTTTATAACATTTTATTTTAAAATTCGATGTATTTTCATAACGGCCAATACAACCTATACGAGCAGGGAGATTAAACGAGCCACCGTGTGCTCTAATCGTTAAATCGTTCGGTTAAAAATATTTAAATATAAGTTATTGACTTTAATATTTTATTTACTTGAAATAAAAGCTGGTTTAACATAGTGAAAATGTAAAATGTTAAGTGCATTTACTTGCTTCCGGTTTCATGTTATGATTACTTTGACCTTGTCATCGAAATTTAGGCTAATATTGTTTTGAGCATCACTGTAAATACTGGATCTGAATTCGGAAACTAATGTGCTATAAATAAATCAAATGGGTCACAAATCTAGGCTGTGATGAAGATGCAGAAGACTCCCGGCCTCCTCCCTTAGCTCTTTATTTCGACGGTGTTTTCGTTGTGCTTAGAAATAAAGTTGTTTAAGCAGAAATTGTAACTTACCTGTTTTGTTTTTACATTATTCACAAAGTTTAGCTTTCGGATACCTGTATAAGGAAAGTCGAAAATAGATTTTGTAATGCAGTGGACTTGCCTCAGCACGCCAAAAAAATATGTAGGCATTTTTAGAAGATACCATCTTAGTGTTTTCATGTTTCCAATAGGATTATGTAAGGCATAAAGCATTTTGAAGGAAGAGTTACTATTATATCATTAGTAAAAGACATTGCTTTTACTTTGAGTGCACAATTCCTTTTGCAAAAGAATCTAGTGGTGTTTTGGGATTTGTGTGATATGTCTTTTGTCTTTTTTAAGCTTGTAGGAAAAACAAATACAGCCAAAATGTCGAGCAAACGTGCCAAGGCAAAGATCACCAAGAAGCGCCCTCAGCGTGCGACTTCCAATGTCTTCGCTATGTTCGATCAGTCACAGATTCAGGAATTTAAGGAAGCATTCAACATGATCGACCAGAACCGGGATGGTTTCGTCGATAAGGAGGATCTTCATGACATGCTTGCTTCTCTTGGTAAGGTTTTATAGCACTGATGGGTTCATTTTTGCTGTTAGAACCATTTTGCTGTTTTCAGTTTAATCATATTCTCTGGAATCCAGATGTGAGAGGAACTGGTGACATTTGGAAGATTAAATATGTTGTGGATGCTTGCATTGCACAGTTCTCTTATTAATGACTGTTGAAGGATTGATCCAGATTACAAAACATCTCAAAGGAATAGTTCAACCAAAAATGAATATGATGTCATCATTTAGTCACCCTCAAGCCATCCTATATGTATATGACTTTCTTTGTTCAAGCCGAACACGATCTCTTGAGTTATATTAATAATATTTTCAGAGTTTTTGAAGCTTCAAAAAGCAGATCCGTCCACATAGAAGTAATTCATACGACTTTAATCTATTCTGAAGAGAAGCAATGGGTTTTTAAAAAGAAAAATATCCATATTTAAAACTTATAAACTATAATCACTTGCTTCCAGCAACAGCCGTACGCGGAAGAGTGACCTCTGACCTGACAATAATTTCATTTGTTGATGTCAATGCCAGATACCAAGTGGGATACCACAGTGGTATAATATCCTATTAATAATTTATATATAAATAATACATTTAAGCAACAACATCTACCCTTCAAGCAAGTAAAACTGTTTTTTGTATCTAGTAATAACTTTCAATAATAAAATAAAGAAACATTATAGGCAAATGAATAAATAAAAAGAACAAAGTACTGTTTTTTTGGTATCTGATAGCAGTATCTATTAATAGGAATGTTTAAGTAAGTATTCAGAAAGTGGTTTAAAAATCCAATTGTATGAGCCATTCATTAATTTTTTTTTTTAATGTCAATACAGTGAGACCAGCTGGCTAAAGAATGATTTGCATATGAATAGATGGTTAAATATATTAAGTTACATAATTGCAGTTGAGGAACTTTGGATTATGCCAGCAGATGTAAGGTTTTTAACTGTTGTTTAAAAGAAGGATTTATTGGATTACTGTCGTAGGGCCCTATAAAATCTGTTTTTTTTTTCCCCAAATTCCATTTTATTTTTTCCCATATTCCGTTTTTTCCGTTTTAATTTTTGCAAATTCCGTTTTTTCCGTTTTAATTTTTGGGAATTCATTTTTTTACCCTTTACTGTTATTTTAGTTGTAAAAAGAGTGCTTTTTATTCCGTGATCGCAGAAATTATAGGGCCCTACTGTCATTGTATTGACTTTATTTATTTTTTTGTGTGAATAAACGAAACGTCGTATTACCATCTCGTCATTGGAGCACTATTATATTTTATCTAAAAAGCCAAAAAAGTAATTCTGTAGACTGAGTAGTTTCACAGCCTAATAGAATTGAATCCGTTTTTCACTGTCTTACAGGCAAGAACCCAACAGATGATTATTTGGAGGCGATGATGACGGAAGCTCCCGGGCCTATAAACTTCACTATGTTCCTCACTATGTTTGGAGAGAAGCTTAATGGCACAGATCCAGAGGAAGTCATTCGCAACGCATTTGCCTGCTTTGACGAGGAAGGAACAGGTAAAAAGATTGTCTCATCAAATCCATCCATGCAACACAAATTCTGCTACAACTGTGCTCTGCATCACTGAATCCCTTTAAAATGAATTGCTAAATATTGCACCTGGCAAAGAAAAATTAAAGATGCATGCATTTTAATTGAACATGAACTTAATGGGATGGTGTATTATTAACCAATTTCTTTGGATCATAAAATGATTTTCAAAATGCTTTTAAATTTCATAAATCCACATAAATTTCTAATTGTAAATAAAAATCACATTTGAGTTAAAAAGTATGAACATGGTAAAAGTGGAAAAAGCAATATTCAGTTAGTTAAAATGTATTAGATTGAAACAAATTGGAATTATTGATGATAAATGTATGAATTAGGTGATTCTACATTTAAAGCATTGTTTATAAGTACTATTTTTAGAAATCTTACCTGTTTAATTTATGAATGACTGGCAAATATGCATCGCATTTAAGCCTCAACGCCACTTTTGCGTCATCGAAGGTAACGCCCCTTTTGGGGAAAACAAAGGAGTGGATCATATTTAACTTGATTTAAGCTATTGACATAGTATTGTTCTCGACTAGCTATACTATACTGTTGAAATAGTGGCAGACTAGGACTAAAGTGGACTTGGCTGGTTTCTGCTTGTGTCTAGAAAGTGCTAGGACTTTGAAAGTTATAAAAAGTTTTATGCCAGGTTCAGATTACACGTTTTTAGCCCGATTTTGTCACGAATCCGTTTGATGTAGGGTGTCGTGAGGATTCGTAAATGACAACGGGCGTCGGGACGCAATATTCGATCGTATCATCTCGTATAGTGTGTCATAGTGGGAGACAACCTACGTCGCGTCTGCGATGCTTCACGACATCACGACACAAAGACTAGCATGTTTAATTTTTTTAATGGTCGTTCACAACGGTTCCGTCACATCTATGAGGTTGACCAATAGGAGCGCATCTTTTCTGTACACAACTTTCAAAAATGGCTAAACGAAAGAGACTTTGGTGCTAACTGTTAAAACTAAAAGTAAAAATATATAAGAAAACAAAAGTTTACCTCAAGTTCTCTTTGGAGGATTGACAGGTCATACTATCCTCTTCGAGCAGGGTTCTCAAGTCTCACGCAATGGCCGTGAGACATACGCAATTCAACCAGTCCACATGTTCACACGCCACACAGTGTATATCTCACACTGAAAAGGCAATGCCGAGCAATCCAGGAACGTGTCCATTGTCGGGTTTTCTTCTTTATTTTACTTTTTTTCTGAACACAGGACAGCCAATAATACAACACTCACCGCTTCATCCATTGTTTGTTTACGTTCGTTTCCGGAAGTCACTCGCTACTAGTTTCGCCTTCTCGATGACATCACGCGCCGTTAAAGACGGCATGCGATGACTGGTCAGGAAGCAACGTGTAGTCTGACATTGTGTCTTGTCCACGACACGACAAGATTTTAGTATTCAAAATCGCGTAATCTGACACAGTGACTATCGTAACAGACAAAAAAAACGTGTAATCTGAACCAGGCATTACAGTGTACGGCAAAATATGTATAGGGCTATCAAATTGGATGTTGTGACATTACTGCTATCATATCAAGCCTAGAAGGCTTGATCTATTGCCGTTCGTGTTGTTACATGTACTGTAGCCCAGAACAGTGGTCGTCGAAAAGTCATATTGGCCTAAAGCACTTTTAAGACGCAAGCAGAAACCAGCCAAGTCCACTTTAATCCTAGCCTGCCACTATTTCAACAGTAAAATCAGTTAACAGCCAATGTAGCGTGCCCAGTGAGAGCTAATAACAAAACGTTAGCTGCTGAGCAGCTTTGTCTTTCTAACTAGTTATAGCTCAGTCGACAACAAAGCTATGTCAAATTAGCTTAAATCAACTTAAATATGATCCAAGTGACATGGCCTCATCGTCTTAGTTTGTCATATGAGTGTGTTGATGACAAAAAAATAAATAAATAAAAAAGGCTACTTACTTGGTGATGTCTGAATAGTCCATATTTGGCCACTGCGTGGGGTCATTAATCCAGTTTTCAACCATTTAAAAGGGACCCCTCTGTAACCCCGTATTCAGTAGCTTCTTTAAGTTTATGCCAATTTTGCCATCAAGAAACTTTGCATATCTAGTGCGAGTTCTGTTCTCAGGGGAATCCGTTTGTTTTCCCCAAAAGGGGGCGTTACCCTTCGATGACGCAAAAGTGGCATTGGTCTATAGTTTAAGTAGTTTTATAAACATGCTGTTTTTATAAAACATTGCTCTTGTGCATCCTGAGACAAAACAATGACACTGATGTATTTTAAGATATGACAGTGCAAGTTGTTTTTACATTTAAATAGCTCAAACATTTTATTCTGAGACTAAGTTTAAGCCTTGTCTGTGAAAGCGGGGGTAAGATTATTAAGGATATACTTCAAGTGAAGTTACAGAAGGAACTGATGTGATGTCATTTCAAACAAAATCAGGCAGAAACAAAGTTCATTTTGGGAGTTCGAAACAGCTTTCCAAAGCTCCGGATGCTAAACACCTTCATGCTACTATAGAGGGAATGCATTGACGTCACTTTCCCGCCGGAACAACCCCCCTCAGCCTGACTGAGTGGAAAAAGATCTGCTGCGTGACTGGATTTAATAGGGGAAACTGCGAAAACGCGACTAAAACAAACAATTTTATCAATTTAAACTAAATGTTGGACTCGATATAGTGTTCCTTACAACTTACTAAAGATCCAGTGATCCATGGATATTGACATGCAGCCAGGAATTGTGTTGCCTGACATTTATGTTTGCCTGATTTCGACACCGGGAAATAAAAGCAATATAGACCTAAAGATAAAGCAAATTTGCCTGTGAACGCTTTATATAAATACAATATAGGTAGGTCTAAGTCCAGGTGATCACTTATTTCAGTGTTGTATATAGCCTATATATCATCATATCGTCCAGCCCTAATACTTTAGTTTTTTTTTTTGGTCAGTGTTTATTAAAAAACATCCAATAATGCAGAATATTTAATATGCAGAATTATGTAATGTTAAATATAAATATTTGATTATGAGTTTTTAATATATATATCTCAACACAAAATTTATGGCTATGGTTTTACAGCTAAATTCAACATGTTGACACAAAATGATAACTGCAAATCCATCTTTCGCTGACTGGAGTCCAGTTGTTTAAATTGCTTCTCTTTCTATAGTAGTCTGTACAAATATACCTCTTTTTTTGTCAAATCTAATTGTACAGTCAATCGCAAAGCACTTTTCCACTTTATATGTGTTGTGTTTGTTTTTCGCAACATTTACGCTGAACACATACAGCCGCTCAGTCTTTTTGCCACTCGCTGTGAGTAACTGCAGGCACTCTGGCTGACAGTGACGTCACACGCATACCCTCTATTGGTCCTTGGTAAAACGAGACACTAGCCATGTTTCCATCCACTTGTCAATCGAATTATCTGAAGTTCGGTTAAAAAACTCATGCGAATAAAGCTGGTGAAAGTGTGTTTCCATCAAACGGCTTTAAAGCGAATAAAAACCTGTACGTAATGACGTCACATGCTGTTTTGCGATCAAATTGGTATATCGAATTGATTTGAGACATTTTAAGGTGTTTCCATTAATTTTCGCACTGAATCGAACAACATTCAAGCAAACTTTTGCGAACAAAGTTTTGTTAGACAAAACGGATCGCCATCTACCAACAAATGATCAATATTTCACAAGTTGTAATCCAGTAGTGCTTATGTGCCAGCTGATAGCGACATATGTATGGGATAATGTATATGCGAGGCGGTTGTTAGCCTGAAGGGGTTGTATTTGCTATAACAACCGCCTCGCTATACATTATCCTGCTTATTACATATGAATCAAACAAATAATAAATCAATCAACAATTTGACACAAAATATTGACTTAAAAACGAGTTTATTGATTTAAAAACGAGTATTGCTTCTGCTAAAGAAAATAGTCTGTTCCGTCTCTGAACTGCGTCCATGGCAACGGTGTTAGCAGCGCCGCAGTCTGTTAACCAGAAATAACAGACCACATTATACATTACAACTCAACCAAGCCACGTAAAACAAGCTAAAACTAACCTAAGAAAACAACAGATGCTATAAACATTGCTATGATGATGCCGATGCACGTAAATGCCCGACGACAGCGGAGGTGAATGTGGTGTGGGAACGACAGCGCCATCAGTTCTGGGAGATCCTGGTTCTGAGACACTTCACAGAAACCCTTTGGTTGACGCATTTTTCACTTTGTCCACTTACACCTGTCTTTGTTTACATCCGCCATGTGTGCGCAGAGTGGGACTGGACAGAAATGAACTCGTAATCTGGCGTGTTGCAACCATAAAAGGGCCTAAAACTTAATGGCAAGTCATTATTTATTCGGTAAATAACATTTCCATCAGCTTTTATCGCATTAGGCCTTATATCGATCAAGAGAAAATCCGATAAAATCGAACATATTTCATTTGAGTCGATATTCATGAAATTTCATCGAGTTTTACTGTTTCCATAAGGCATTTTTCATTCAATATCACTTAATTAGGATAAAAACGTGTCGATGGAAACATGGCTACTGACACTGTTTTTCATGTTTAATGTGGTAAAGCTGCTTGAAATTAAGCGATCTGTTTTATCTAAGTGATAAATAGACATGGTGGGATTTCACTGAAGCGCCGCAGAGCTCCAGGCAGAGCATCGTTGCTTTGATCATATGATTTTTCTAATGCTTTATTAAAATGCATAATATAAAAATAACGTTGAATGAAAAAGATATTTGTCCTGAGTATTTCGAGGCCTTTAGTTTGTTTGTGTTAGCTGTACTCCAAATTGATGGACATTTTATATGTAATTCAGATACTACTGAAAATCCTTTTGAGTGTGAAGAGTTCTACTCAGTTTCTCTCCAAAACTGCATAACTAAAACTGGACCAAGAGGATCATTTGATTTATTCTTTTGATTTTTGTTTTTCTCACCATAGGCTTCATTCCGGAGGACTATCTGAGAGAACTTCTGACCACTATGGGCGATCGATTCACAGATGAAGAAGTCGATGAGCTCTTCAGAGAAGCGCCAATCGATAAAAAGAGCAACTTCAACTACGTGGAGTTCACCCGTATTCTTAAACATGGAGCCAAAGACAAGGACGATTAAAAAACATAGAAAAAAAACGCCCTGTATCCGTTTTAAAAATCCCTTTTAGGCTAGAGAAATCCCGTGCTGTCCCCTTGAACACAACTTTAACTCTGGAAATGAAGTGTGTTCGCTCTACACCACTCACTAGACCTCATATTTTGAACGGGTTATGATAAGGTATCACAGATAAAGTCATGTCACTCTAATACTAAAATTCTCATGGTTTGGGCTATCAAAATCTCTTTTGTTTTGAGGTGTTTATATGTTGTTATTCTTACGTTAGCATGCCAGTGTTTTGTTTTTAGGTGTATGCCAACTGGAACAAATTCCACTTTATTTGTCACACCTTACTGTTCATTGGGGAAGTATTTTGTAAGTATAGGGCTCTCATGGATCATGTGTTCATATGTTTTGTCCATGTCTAAGGTTTTTTTTAACAGAGTGTAACTGTTAGTAGTTACATTTAGCTAGTCGCACACAGGTAAGTTATCTCAGACCTCTAAGACAGTCTTGTTTTTGATTAATCGGACAGTAAAAAATGTGAACATGTTGATGTATTTAGATGCATTTGATCTCATTGCCTAACTGAGTTTTTACATCTGATAAGTATTTTGAATAAATCTCTCATATTAAAACATTTTGATGTTTTTTTGTTTTTTTTTATTATGTTTTTGGAACTTGGATGTGTTATTATGAATACAGTCATTTTTGCTGTGCTGATGATAGTTTTATTATTCTCATTGGCTTGTTGCAAAGAATGAATGAATAAATCTGAACAATGTCACTGGTTAGCCTGTGTTCATGTGCAGTTGCATTTAGCATTTTCACATAATCTGAGAGCGTAAACTTTTGATTTGAGGAAAAGCGTATAAAGAAAAATCAGACCAAAACAAAGGTAGAAGACTTATTCTTAACTTTATGAAGGACCGCAAATGACAAGCAAATCATTTGGCTTATGCATTATTTTTAGTTTTTCATTATGCATTTGCAAGTGTGGTGTTCAGATGCATTAATCTGCAATCATTATTTTAGAGTTTTATTGCTCCAAGTCTAAGTGACTTTTGACGAAAGTGAATCTATGACTGATTCTAGTGTATATTTAGCAGTATTTTATTTTTTCATATTTGAAATATAAAGGTGTGTGTGTGTGTGTGTGTGTGTGTGTGTGTGTGTGTGTGTGTGTGTATATATATATATATATATATATATATATATATATATGTATTTTTTTATATTTAAAATATAAAGGGTGTGTGTGTATATACACTGACCGGGAAATAGATCTGTAAGATTTTTTATGTTTTTAAAAGAAGTCTCTTCTGCTCACCAAGGCTGCGAATTTTCTGATAAAAAATACACAAAAAAACACAGTTATATTGTGAAATATTATGACAATTTAAAATGACTTTTTTATGTTAATATATATTAAAATGTAATTTATTCCTCTGAAAAAAGCTGAATTTTCAGCATCATTACTCCAGTCTTCAGTGTCACATGATCATTCACAAATCACTCTAATATGATGATTTTCATGCTCCAAAAACATGTATGATTATTATCCATGTTGAAAACAGTTTTTACATTTTTATTGATGTAATAGAAAGTTCAAAAGAACAGCATTTATTTAATTAGAATCTTTTCTAATATTATTAATGTCTTTACTGTAACTTTTGATCAATGTAACTCATCCTTGATGAATAGAAGTATTGATTTCTTATTTATTTCCGCCAAAAATAAAATACAAATTCTTACTGACCCCAAACTTTTTAAAGGGTAGTGTTTAATGTAACAAAAGCTTTCCATTTCAGATAAAAGCTGTTCTTTTGAACTTTCTATTCATCAAAGAATCCTGAAATAAAAATTTAAAAAACTGTTTTCAACATGGATAATAATCATACATGTTTTTGGAGCATAAAATCATCATATTAGAGTGATTTGTGAATGATCATGTGACACTGAAGACTGGAGTAATGATGCTGAAAATTCTGCTTTTTTTCAGAGGAATAAATTACATTTTAATATATATTAACATAAAAAAGTCATTTGAAAATTGTCATAATAATTCACAATATTACTGTGTTTTTTGTGTATTTTTTATAAAAAAAATTACAGCCTTGGTGAGCAGAAGAGACTTCTTTTAAAAACATAAAAAAATCTTATCGATCTTAAACTTTATTAAATTATTAATTATTAAATAGCATAAATGTGAAAAACATATTTTATTCTGCCAAAATCGTAGAATAATGAGGCAAGAAAGAGAGCTGGTATCCGGGCATGTAAAGGACTGGATCGATCCAATCCAATCAATATTTGAAGCCTGATATGTTTATATTCACCCCTAGTGGTTTTGCAAAGAGAAACAGAAGGTGGCGCTATTTGAATGCACAAATGCGTTAAAATAGAAAGAAGAAGAAGAACAAAAAAACATTCTGCTTACGTATGATTAAAATTAGCCGGTAAGAGCTCAAACTCATATGAACGTATTTTATTTAAGAAACATACACAACTGTCTGAGGCATGTGTTTCTGCGAAATACCGCAACAAATAGCTCGCACGTGGTCTTTATTTACTGTTCGCGAGACCCTTGTTTCCTTCAGTTGCTTTGAACTCAGGAACGCGTGTACTGTAAGTTTTTATTGCATGGCAATGTGGAAGAACTGTTGGACTGATTGACTTATAGTTGTTTTACAACTAATACTAATGTCTTTTTATGTTTCCCCACATTAGACACGATGTCAGTTTTCCCTCAGCTTTCCATGAAGTCAGAAGTGCGAGAACATCTTTGCAATGTTTATTCCAAGGAAGAGGTTGGGCACTTGGCACTTTAACTCAAATTCATGTAAATTCACCTTTAAGGTCAAGCAAATGAGTTTGAGTGTTGGGAATGTTGGTCAAACTTTATTTTGTAATGACGTTCTTAAAGTGTAATTACACAAACAAGTACTCAGTAATGTTAATGAACTACTATACATGTATTTACTGTTGGGATAGGGTTTGGTTTAGGGTCAGTTGCTTGCAATTATGCAAAATTTACTATTATTACTGTAGTAAATATGTGTATGTCACCTTATAATAAAGTGTTATCGAAATGTTCTTCCTTATGACGGGAAAAGTTTACAATATGCCATTTAAAAAGACAGTGACATGTCTTGTTCTCATATCTTATCTTGTGTGTTTGGTTTTAGGGGGTGTCTGAGCTTGATAAAGATGAGGTGTTTGAAGCTCTGCTGTCATGTTTGTCTCATCCACCCTTGTTCACCTGTCTGAGAGCCAGCACACACCTGCATCCACTACAGGAGATTCAGCATAGACTGGAGCAACATTTAGAACAGGTCTGTGTGTGTGTGTGTGTGTGTGTATACAGACAGTGTTGGGAAGGTTACTGGAAATGTAATGTGTTACAGATCACAAGCTACCCTATTTAAAATCCAATTAGTTAACTATGTAGATTACTTTATTAAAGTAATGTAACTGATTACATTTGATTACTTTTTCAATACTTCTCTAATTTCCAGCACTGAAACACATTTTTATCCCTTTGCTTTCCTACATATCCTAGTTTTTTACAGTAAATATTCAGATGTAACATCCTTTGTAATTGTTAACATTTTAATAATTTAATTTAATTACGCATTTTTTCTCAGTAACTGATTACAGTTACATTTATTTTGTAATTAAATTAAGTAGTTACTCCCCAACACTGCATACAGATCACTTCTTAAAAATGGAAGCTTGTATTCGCGTCTTTTTAAATCAATTCTGACAAAAAAGTCAGAATTGCTAGGTATAAACTGACAATTATGAGAAAGAAATGTCTGAATTGTGTAGATATAAGTCTCAATTACCTTTTTTGTTATTTTGTTGTGAAAAATAACTCAGAATTCAGAGGATAAAAAGTCAAAATTGTGAGATGAGGAAACAGTCTAGATTGCAAGATATAAACTCGCGATTATGAAAAAGCTCACAATTCTTAAATTTTTTTTCATAGAATTGTGATCACATTATGAATAAACTCAGCTATTCTGAAAAAGTAAGAATTGTTAGATACACAGCTAAAAAGTTCATATTTTTTTTATTAGTTAGACCAAATAAAATAAAACATGCTAATAAATATTAAATATTTTATTTGTTTATCAGAACGTCAAGTGACCATTAACTGACATCAGAGAAACATGAACATGCAAATATTTAAATATCTAAAAATCACTTTGGTTGGTTAAAAGTAATTACATTAAGTAACAAAGTTACATATGAATACCTTTTGGGGTCACTGTATGGTGCTGTGAATCAATCCGTGTAACTTTAAAGCTACACTGTGTAACTCTTTTAGTTTATTCTTAGCTAAAAACACTTAGTTCTTTCAAAAATATATGAGCTCATTAATGTATATTTACTTCGTTCAAGTAATAAAGTATTCTTGTGAGTGTATAATATGCCATTGAAAATACATACGGGTAAGGGGTTCTAATGTTGGGCTGCATGTTGCCCCTCCATATTGAAAGTACATTAGCCAAAGAGGGACATACCCGTTAATTCAAGCTTCGCCTTTCGCGTTTACATTTGAGTTAACACTCATGGAGCGAGGTCAAACTGGAAGCCATTCTAATCTTGGACTACATTGGCCACCGTAGGAAGTTAAAACGAAATTCGGAATTGAGAGGAACTGAAACTAATATTCACTGGATGGTCATATAACTTTTCACTAGATGGGGTTAAAAATCACACAGTGTAGCTTTAAATATATTTGATTCTGAATGATTTTCAGGACCTTTTTTCAATGATCTCAATGTCATGTCTCTTTGCTAGCAGAAACGAGCTCCAGCTGTTTACACTCATCCACAGCTTCCAGATGTTCTTCTGCTTCCAGTCCACGGCCCTAGGTATGCTGAGAATGTAGAAGTACAAAATGCTTGTATTACCTGTCTTACTCTTATTGGTTTTAAAATAGAAGTTGTATTTAACCCCTTAAGTGTCACGGGCCCACCGGTGGGCCCAAATCCATGACATTTTTAAAACAGTATTATCCTAAACTAAACCTAAACTAATCTTGACAAACTATATATCATTTGAAAGCTTAAGAATCTCTAGTTTTCATATTTGGTGATTGATTTTCAAAATATATCACAGAGCAGCCGTAATTTATCATTTTGCAACAATAATATTTTCATACTCTAAGGCTTTTATACTCTCAGTGTTTAGACCTTTATTTTGAAATTGTGATGAACATGAAAAATCATGAAAGAAGGTAGAAACCTGTTTGTTTTCATGCCAAAGAGTTCAAAAGATAGCCTCCATTCAATTATTTTATAATTATAATTAATTATTATTTCATATGGAAATGTTAGGCGCCCTTATATGGGTGGTAATGGTCTGGTTGTCATCTAGTGAAAAAGTTTGGTACTGCGCGCCAAACAAAATCTCACTGAAAGCTCATTTTTGAGATATCAACCTAAAATTTGAAACACAACTTATTCAGAATTTTGGCTTTGATTTTTTTGCAGTTTTAGAGTCGCCCAGGTTTTGAAAATATATTTTTTATAAAATATGAATAATTATTTTTTTTTAAATTGTACATTTTCTATAAATCTCAAACTTCTATAACTTTTTTACTGTTTCACATTCTTAATTTATTTCACTTCTACAAAAATCTGCCAAATGTCTTCTTTAAAACGAGACCAATCTTACGTCTATATTCCAAAGCATTCTTGAATTACAACCATTTAAGTTTGAAATGTGCATCTTCATCTATTTTCAAAAAGGGGGGTGACACTTAAGGGGTTAAGGTCTAAAATTGATGGTAAAC
This sequence comes from Hybognathus amarus, assembly GCA_030378365.1. Lineage (NCBI taxonomy): Eukaryota > Metazoa > Chordata > Actinopteri > Cypriniformes > Leuciscidae > Hybognathus > Hybognathus amarus. Next base: position 221,033 of record JAQIUQ010000524.1, read on the forward strand.
TGATCATTGACATGGCATCTTTTCTTTCAGAAGCTTGAGGAGCTATTCACTAAGAACGCGTTTAAAACCATAAGACGCAGGTCAATTGAACAAAAAAAGCAGACCCGTTTGAACTTATTTTAACTTGGGTTCCCTGTTTTTATAATGCTCTGTCATGTGTGAGACACTGCAAAAGACTCGAGATGCCAGAGCAATAGTCAAACATGTCCAAGAAGCACGTGTTTACGTAGCAAAACAATGGAAAAGTAGGTTGGTGGAATGTGTGAACGGCCCTGACTCGCCATAGTGTCTCTTCATTTATGTGCATGTTTGCTTCTGTCAACCTTGTTCTGCAGGCATGTGGATTTGCTGGCCTCTGAAGTTATAGTTGGAGCTCAGTGTGGCAATGCTGTTCTTCGAGGTGCTCATGTATTCAACGCCAGGCATCCTCAGCACACCAAAGTGTGAGCAGCAAATACACATCACTTTGCATCTTTATAATGTACTCAGTATTATTGGGAACACTACAATAAATGGTAACACTTTACAATAAGGTTCATTAGGTAACATTAGTTAACCAAATTAGTTAACATGTAAAATATGTGAACAATACTTCTTCAGCATTTATTAATCTTAGTTAAAGGGCGGGTTTACTGCTCTTTTTCTTCCGCATGATTGTGTTTATGGGGTGCAATATAACATGTATCCGTGGTTTTTCTTTTTTTAAAAGTCTTATTTTTCATAAATTTCACCTTTATTGTCAGCCGCGCTCTCCTCTGTCCCCTGCACGAGCGGATGACTTCCTGAGTCTATGAAAACACTCCCTCAGAATGACGTTGTGGGCTCAGATTGGTTAGTTTGGGCCGGTGTGTTGTGATTGGCTAAACTGTCGCTCACGTTGTCCGGAAGATTAACGCCCATGACCTTTACGGGCGAAACGGCGGGCATGCCAAAAGTGGATAACATAGACGGTGGATACACGTAAATAATGATGTGGAGACTGCAGTATCAGTGAGGCAGAATCAGACCGAGGAAGCCGCGATGAATCGAGTCAAGCAGAACCTCACCACACACGGCTCTTAATAAAGGTTTCTGAATGATAATTTGCTTCATTTTTTAACTTAATACACGTTTGTTTTACACAATAGCATCTGACTGGCAACTGATAGCAACTGACTGGCTAACTAATGTTATACTCAAACAGCGTTTGCAGGTTTACGTTCTTGATCAAATCGAAAATAAAGTCATAAAGCATATATATATGAAAAATACATTTACAACATTAGTACTTATACAAAATTCAGGTCCATAATGTTTGTACGCGTTTGCCATAACATGTTAGACACAAAATAGCCTAACTAGTAGCCCATAAAGCCTACAAAGCAAGCGCTGGCATTTGAAATAAAAAAAAAACAAAACAAAACGCTCCGTCGGTAATTATACATGCAAATACATTTAAAATGATGAAGTCTTAGCCTACTTACAGTGGGGCCCAACAACTGCTGACTTTTAACTGCTGGTTTTAAAGCTGGATCTGCTTCATGATTTAGAAACAGTTTCTTGTTTACGTTAATCCGGTGTTGAACTCGTGGAGATTCTGGAAGCTGTCTCTCGTAAATGCGCAGCACAGAGAGCTAGATTACGATCGTCACTTTCAGGAATATAATCAAACACAAATTGTGTCCATTGTTGTCGAAGTATAGTGTCCGTGGGAAGCCCGAAACACAGAAGACCTGACAGCTGCGTGAACACAACTCACTCGACGCATGCCCTTTCCTGCATATTCCGGAGGGAGTGGTTGATGCAAATGTGTGGGTTAGTGACGTACCATAACCCAGCTGTAGTCCAAAACGAGTCGTTTTTGTAGGCAATTTTACTTCCTGATTTTTAAAAGACGATATCTCTGCTTACACTAAACTTTCAGTGCTGCAACTTGCAGATACTCTTCATGCACCAATAGCAACATTACACACTATTTGAAATCAAAAAAGTGAAACTGCAGTAAACCCGCCCTTTAATATTAATTCCAACATTTACTAATACGTTATTAAAATCAAAGGTTGTATTAGTTAACATTAGTTAATGGACTGTGAACTAACATGAACGCACAATGAACAGCTGTATTTGTATTAACTAACATTAACAAAGATTTATAAACACTGTAACTAATGCATTGCTCATCGTTAGTTCATGTTAGTTAATGCATTTACTAATGTTAACTAATGAACCTTATTGTAAAGTGTTACCCAATAAATAAGTTCGCATTTGTTAACATGAGTTAATGCATTAACTAACTTGAACTAACAATGAGTAATATTCAGCGGCTGGAAACTGAAACCATTTAGACCACAGTAATTTATTAGTGTGGTGTAGGCCTCTTTTGCAGTCAATACAGCATCAATTTGTCATTGCCAAGACAAATCGATGCTGTATTGACTGCAAAACTATTTAGATGACTTTATTAAAGTAATGTAACTGATTACATTTGATTATTTTTCATTACTTTAATTTCCAGCGCTGAAACGCATTTTTATCCCTTGCTTTCCTACATATCCTAGTTTTTTACAGAAAATAGTCAGATGTAACATCCTTTGTAATCGTTAAAGTTTTAATAATTAATTTAATTACATATTTTTTCTCAGTAACTGATTACAGTTATATTTATTTTGTAATTAAATTAACTAGTTACACCCCAACACTGCAAACAGATCTCTTCTTAAAATGGAAGCTTGTATTCGCGTCTTTTTAAATCAATTCTGACAAAAAAAAGTCAGAATTGCTAGGTATGAACTCACAATTATGAGAAGAAATGTCTGAATTGTGAGATATAAAGTCGCAATTACCTTTTTTGTTATTTTGTTGTGAAAAATAACTTAGAATTCAGAGGATTAAAAAGTCTAGATTGCAAGATATAGGGCTCTATCTTGCACCCGGCGCAAATGACTTTATACACTGACGCATTTATCATTCCTATTTTGCACTCGCGCAAAGCGGGCTTTTTTCCTCCACAGACGCACGTCGGTAAACTAACAAATGAACTTGTGCTTCCTGGGCGGGTTGGCGCAAAAAGGAGGCGTGTGTCGGCAAAGACAATCCCTGGTGCTATTTTGCAGTTCCAGAAAACACTTGCGCCAATGACCAGAAAAAACCTGGTCTAAAGTCAGTGGCGCGTTGCGCGTATATTCAGATGCTATTTTAAGCGTGCATGCTTGGCCATAATACAGAGTGTGAACAACGCGCATACACTGTAGATGATTCTCTCATCAACACAGATGCATTTTACTTTTTGCAAATGATACATTATTAGACGGAAAATATATAAACATGAGGGAAATCATTGTTGTGTCCATGATGATGGGAAAAACAGGCATAAAGCTTACACATTTACCCAAATTATTATATGCATGTTTAACCCGAAGCTAATTTGGGTGGGTTTGCCCCATCCCCAGTGTCCCTTCTCTTTCTTTCTACGGCCCTGACGAGAACATCGTTCCACTCGGCTGTGAACCGATGCGGAGCGCGCCTGGTAAATGCGCGTTAAAATAGAATTGCGCCACGGAACAATCGCATCTCGTTCATCATGCTCTTAAAGGGAATGTGATATGACGCTCTTATTGGTTTATTTCCGTTACGCCCAAACCACACCTATGAATAATGAAGCTACTCCAGACCAACCCCTTTTAGATTTGCGCCAGGCGCAAGAGGCATTCATCCCACCGGGAAAATAGCAACAGCGCCGGGATCCGCCCACAAAGTTAATTGCGCTTTGCGCTTTGACACTTGCGTTTCAGATCGTTAAAATAGTGCCCATAAACTCGCAATTATTAAAAAAAGTCACAATTCTTACTTGTTTTTTTTTCATAGAATTGTGATCATATTGTGAATAAACTCACTATTCTGAAACTATCACAGCTAAAAAGAGCCCTGTACTATAAGTTCATCTTTGGTTAGTCAACCAAATAAAATAAAACATGCTAATAAAAATTAAATATTTTATTTGTTTACCAGCACATCAAGTGACCATTAACTGATATCAGAGAAACATGAACATGCAAATATTTAAATATCTAGAAATCACTTTGGTTGGTTAATCATTAAGTAATAATAATTACATTAAGTAACAAAGTTACATATGAATACCTTTTGGGGTCACTGTTTGGTGCTGTGAATCAATCCGTGTAACTTTAAAGCTACACTGTGCAACTCTTTTAGTTTATTTAGAATAATGCTTAGCTTCGAATGTTCAGCATCGATGTATTTTATAATGTCCTCGTTTCTTCACACGCCATCACATTGATGTTGTAAGTTACCCTTTCTTCCGCCCAAATGCTCAGAAGAGATTTGGTATCTTCGACAGACCAGTAGGCCTACAGGTGATTTCGAGCAGCGATCATTTTGCACGATATAAAAAAGTGAAATGTGCATCTTGCTTCAGATCATAACGTTCCATAACACCGATAAACTCCGCCTTTTACCTTGAGCACGCCTCTAGCCCCGAGCTGGCCCACTTTGGCCCAAGGTATTCGATGGCCCCAAGTAAGCCCCAATCAAGCCCCGGAAGTGACAGTGGACACGCGACTGGCCCTGGCACGCACTAGCATGGCTTGGCCCTGGCCCGAAACACGGCTAATCTGTCTGCCTTTGTGTGTTTCTCAGACATGAAAGTGGGTGACATGGTGTCTGTGTTCTCTGATGTTGAGGGGAAGTGCACACGTGGAGCCAAAGAGTTCAAGGGCAAGAAGGTATTTCTGGGTAATGGAATTTCTGAGGTGGATCGCTCAGAATTATTCTGCTCAGATGGACCTACCAAGTGAGTCAAGTTGTCTTTTTACCCTGTTGAAAGTTAGTTCGCTTTAACGTGGATGTGTGTGTGTGTATCTGTCACTCAGGGGTGTTGCGATTAGAATGACAGAGCCTCTCTATCAAAGTCCTTCCTTTGATGGTGTTCTTACAGATGAGGTCTTTCTCCAGGTACTCTTCATGTTTCTGTGTCTGTGTCTCAGATAACTGCCATTCCTTACATCCATTACCATTATTTACAAACAATATATATTAGGGGTGTAACGATACACGTATTCGTATTGAACCGTTCGGTACCAGGGTTTCGGTTCGGTTTTCGGTATGCATTTCTGAACTGAACGGTTCCGTTCGGTTCATTTTTCCTGCCGACCAACATTTAGTTCAAATGTAGGCGCGCCACGCGTGGCAAGCACGTTCATAATATAAGAGACGCTGGCGTGACCACAACATTGCCCAACATCAAATGGCAAATGTAATGTAAGCGAAACGAAACTGAGCTACTCGTTATTGTGTGGTTGTCTGGATGACGGATCGTTTATCAGTTTGGACCAATGCAGCGCGAGCCGATGGAGCCGATCTTGATCTGTTACTACACAGCCAAATCCAGTAAAGAAAACATTTGAATTCGCCACTGAAGTAATAACATCGCTGCGAGATCTAGTGAGAAACATTCACATTTTTAACGGATTAAACAGCGCTGACGTGGAAACCAGGAAGAAACATTGTGCCATGAATGTACATGTATCCAGTGTCCACAGATCAGCAACATCACCAAGGATTTACTGTATAACACTACTATCTGTAAGTTTGGCAGGAATAGTAGGCTATAATGCTTTCAAGTAACATCACGTTGGTTGTATTTTGACATTATCAATACAATTGCTGCCCTCAGATGTTAATTTAAACTACTACAATATTACATTTCATTTTGTCCAAGGAGCTGTTTTGTTTTATATGCTCCTAAGAAAAGTCAAGTATAGTTCCATCATTGCTCAAAGTTAAAAAATATCATACTTTATGATGTTAGTTTTAATAAAAATATAATAACAAAAAAAAAATAAATCAAGCAAATTTCTCTGCCATTTCTTCCTTTTTGCTGTTTTTGAAACGTACCAAACAGTATCTGAACCGAACCGTGACACAAGTGTATCGTATCGAACCAGAATCATGAATTTTGTGAACCATTACACCCCTAATATATATACACCGTATAGACAAATAATATATGCACTATATGGACAAAAGTATTAGGACTCAACTTTTTCAATCAGACCCATTGCCACAGGTGTATAAAATCAAGCACCTGGCCTGCATTTACAAACACTTGGAAAAAAAACGGTCATTCTGAAGAGCTCAGTGAATTCAACTGTGATAGGATGCAATAAGTCAATTTGTGAAATATCATCCCTGCTAGATATTCCATGGTCAGCTGTAAAGCCCCGTTCACACTACATGCGACTTTGTCGCTGCAGGTCGCCAGTGGCTGCGCTGGAAGGCGTTCCCCACTACTGGTTGCCTAGTAATGTTTGTGAGTGACATTACGGAAGTTACTCTATGTTGGACAACAAATGCGTTTTATTGCCGCTACAAACAAATATTTTGGAAGGAAAAGTCTAAATATAAATGGAATCAGTACATAAAATGCATAATATTAAAGATGAACGAGAAACAGTGAGTGCTCTTTGCCATCGCGGCTATTTAACTGCAGCAAACGTGCAAATACCGGTCTATCTGGGTTCCCAAAACCATTCAGTCACGGAGTCAGAACAGTGAACACCACTGTTTGTACACAGAGATACATCATACATTATAGGACAGTTTCTGACTGCTAAAATGAGCTTCTTGTTCAATTTGCCTCGGTCAGACTCAGCACTGAAGAGTGACGCGCTCCACCCACTTCACTCCTATTGGTTGTCGCTCGCGAAAATCGCCCTTCATTTGCATAAAGTTAAACTTTTCTCAACTTTGTCACGTCGCTGGACACGCCCCACTGGTCGCCAATGGTCGCTGTCGTGCGTGTCGCCGGAAGTCGCCCGCTCACCATTGATATTGAATGGTATCGCATTCGCTTGGTTGTGTGTAGTGTGAACGGGGCTTAAGTGATATTGGAAAGTGGAAGTATTTAGGAACAGCAGCTACTTAGTCAAGAAGTGGAAGTCCACGTAAAGTCACAGATCGGGGTCAATGGGTGCTGAGGACTATGGTGTGTAAAACTCACCAACGCTCTGCTGATTCCACAGCTGAAAAGTTCCAAACTTCCACTGGTATAAGTAAAATCAGCACAAAAACTGTGTGCCAGGAGCTTCATGGAATGGGTTTTCATGGAAGAGCACCTGCATGTAACTGCCCTACTTCCAGTGAAGGGTTCTAGCATACTTCAGCATACCAAGACATTTTGGATAATGCTATGCAATGCCTTCCAACTTTAAGGGAACAGTTTGGGAGAGGCATTTTCTATCCCAGCAAGACTGTGCCCCAGTGCACAAAGAAAGATCTACAGGTGAAATTCGAAAAATTTAGAATATTGTGCAAAAGTTATTTCAGTAATTCGACTTAAAATGTGAAACCTAATATATTATATCAACTCATTACATGCAAAGTGAGATATTTCAAGCTTTTATTTGTTATAATTTTGATGATTATGGCTTACAGCTATGAAAACCTTTTCACTATATTTAGGTGTTCAAGCACAAAGTGCTGAAAACCTATTGTATTTGCTAGAAAAAAAATCCCCTGAAAACGCATTGTGCAGCCTAAACCGTAAGGCTTAGCTACTTGAAACTCAGCCAGATGGTAGGCCTCAAATTGAGGAGAACCAATCAGTGTATGAGCCCGATTGGTCCATAGGTGACGCTACAGCAACCAAAAGTACTAAATTGCTCTTAACTCATAGACTGTTTGACTTAGCCTCAATGTTTTTACACCACTGTAATATGTGGCTCAAGACGGACAAGATCTATATCTTCGATTTGGATTTAGGGCAAAAAAAAGTTATGTTGAATTTTGTCCAAAACCTACTTTTGCGAAGTAGTCCTTGGTTTTTCGTCCGATTGGAACCAAACCAGTCTAGGCCTATTCTCTGGACTGTCTAAATCAATATCTATCAAAAAAAAAGTTAAAATTTTGCATTTGGTTGGCTACAACGGGGTCATTTAGGCCTCGTCCACACGAAGCCAGAGCTTCCCTGATCCGATATTTTTTTTTCCTCGTTTAAAAAAAAAAGTCCGTAAACACAGCAGCGTCTCTAAAAATATCTGCGTCCACATCGAACCACTGAAACCGACTGAAAACGATGTAGTAGCATCCCAGACCAGTATGCAGCACTGTAATTCTGCCATAGAGATACACTAAAAATGCGAGAAGAAGACTTAGAGCATGCGCATAAAACCTTGCGCGTGTATGCAGTAAAATAAAAGGCTATGAAATATTATGCACAGTTGCTTATTTTCTTTTTTACTAAGAACTTTATTGAACAACCATAAATTGCCTGATACAAAATAGGGAGTCAAGATATTCGATTCAGTTAGCGAACTCAGAAAGCTCTGCCACAAAGATTCGGCAAAAGTAACGAATTTTTGCTGCTGACTCGCCACTTCACAGTATTGTGAACGCGCGCTATGGCAGTAACGTAGGCTAATGCACTTCATACGGATTAGGCTATAAGAGAGAGCAGTAGCCTATCTGTTTCTGTTCGTTTTTAATTGTTGTTTGTCGATGTTGTTTAAACGTAGCCATTTCAAGATTTCTATATATTTCTGAGTTTTCGGTTCATTTATGAGACGAGCTCCAGTTCACGAGCAATGCAAGTTATTTCGTGCCGGGGCGTCCACGTCCTGATTATGGCTATTGTCTGCTATATATTTGCTTCTTATTTATTAAATCCAGGTAACTGGTTGATGAAACATTTATTAAATATAAAGATAAAATTGTTAAAAAAACGAAATTCACTTCAAAGAAGGGCTTTATACAAAACAAAACTTAATGTGGTCAAAATTAGGTCTCCCGATATAGCCTATTGCGCATATGCACGCGGTTCACTTTTCATAATCAACATAGATTCAATAAAAGAAAAACATATTTAAACATAAATATTAAACTGAATAATTCTTTAATAGATATAACACGTAGCCTACGCTTAACCTACAGAGAAATGGAACATCAGAGTGGAACGTTTTTTGAATAGCCAAAATAATCCATTAATTCCCATCGATCGTCAAATATTATTATTGCTTTAAATCCCCATCCCTATAAAATACGAAATGTCTTTACCAGACAACAGACAAGCAGCATATGAAAGAAAGTATAGGCCTAAAAAAAAACATGCAAGTAAATAATAAAAGTAATACAAGAGGCTCAGAAGTTTCTGCCGCATTTATATTATATTATTATTATTATACGAGCAGTTCGGCAGTTGTTGTTGTCTGACAAGTCGAACACGTGGGGTGATGACAGCATTGTTTCACAAAATATACGGATTGGCCGTACGACACGAAAACGCAAGGGTGTCGTTTTCAGATTTATCCACCTTGGGACCCCGTTTCAAAAAATAGCGGTTTCACTCTCCCAAAACGCCCGATACGTGTGGACGAAACGCCAATATCGATAAAAAATCTTATACGGATCCAGCGAAACGCGTCTTCGTGTGGACGGGGCCTTAGAATGTGGTCCCTGGCAAAATACAACCAAAAGCCAATAAATCCCAAGAAAAAGTCAGAACTTCACAAAAATTGATGAGCATATGTGCCATATCATGCAGAAGAAGCATGCAAAGTTTCATGGAGATCGGACCATAGGTGGCGCTATAACCGTCATAAAGGTCTCATTCTTATTAGGTGTTCAAGCATGAAACTATGGTAAATCATGCTAGAACATGGTAAATAATGAAAATCGCACTGAAATGTGGTGTATCATGGTAAATCATGCTACAACATGGTCTATTCCATCTATGATCTCAGTGGTTAAATGCTTGCTACATAAAACGTTATGTCTTTTGATGCTTTTGTACTTAAAGGCCTGAACTGCTTGAACACTGCTAAATGCTGCTTGCAGCTTTAATCTAATTTTGAATTTGGGATTTTCATAAGCTGTAAGCCATGCTCATCAAATTTATAACAAATAAAGGCTTGAAATATCTCACTTTGCATGTAATGAGTCGATATAATATATTAGTTTCACCTTTTAAGTTCACTTTTGCACACGTTTCACCCGTATAAAGACATGGTTGGATGAGTTTGGTGTGGGAAGAACTTGACTGCCCTGCATAGAGCCCTGACCTCAATCCCATCGAACACCTTTGGGATGAACTGGAATGGAGATTGCGAGCCTGAACTTCTTGTCCAACATCAGTGCCTAAACTCACAAACGTACTACCAAAAATTCCCACAAAAACACTCCAAAATCTTCCGAATGGCCGTCCTAGAAGATTGGAAGCTGTTATACAGAAGTTACAAAGGGGGAGCCAACTCCATACAGCTGCCATACAGTATGTCTATGTATCGAGAATGTCATTTAATCATTAAAGTCCCTGTTGGTGTAATGGTCAGGTGTCCCAATACTTTTGTTCATATATATATATATATATACATAAATTTTTTACACATTGTGCTGAACATGAATATCTATACATATATATACATATATATATATATATATATATATATATATATATAAAATTGTGCATTAAATGACTTTAATAGGAAAAAAGTGCATTCAGATCATGTTATGCACAGCTAGCTGTGGATTATCTGCTTATATCATGGTCAGTTGCCCAGTTAAAACTGTTATTCATGTTTGCTGCACAATGTGTAAAAATGAATGTTATTTTTGTTAGTTACAGCTCATTAGATCTAGCATTCTGCCTGCTGACAAAGAGATGTAGTGAATTCATTAATTAATAAATTATAGCATTTATTAGAATTAATTATTGAGAGATACGTGTGTGTGAATTACTTGCGTCTTTACAGTATCTTTCTACTTATAGTGAAGCTGCAATTTTCAAAAGGCCTTTGTTGCTGAGAAATGTAATGTAGCGATTCACTAGTGAAGCTCTTTTATTAATAAAAGTTCAGTGCTCCTGAATGTTTCTGTGTGTGCGCAGCGCGATCTCTGATCTCTTTGTATGTTTTAAATCACACCATATAAATCGAGGCATCTTTGTGAACTGATGTGTTTGTATTTTTCATACAGAATCTGCCGTCAGTGGTCGTGGGTCATGTTTTAGGACCCCGTCCTGGAGAGCGAATCCTTGACATGTGTGCTGCTCCTGGAGGGAAAGACGACACACATTGCTTCTCTAACGGGAAACCAGGCAAGTGTTTTTTTTTTTAGCAATTCTGTAAGGACAGTTTGTGAAGTGTCCTAGTCATGAATAACAGTGATTTTATTGTCTTAGTGGCATAATAATTTTTAGAAACCAAGGTTCATGCAATTTGAACTAATAAAAATAAAAAATAAAAATGAACAATTACATTTTTACTAACTAAAGTTAACAAAGAGTAATAAATGCTTTACAAAAAAGATATTGTTCATTGCTCATTGTTAGCTAATGCATTAACTTATGTTAACTTACAAATAGGATCCTATTGTAAATTGTTACCACAAACTCATATATATTTGCTGTCTCTACAGGGTACTGTTGTGGCTTTGGACAAAATCCGATCCAAAATGGAAAAGATCATTCAGAATGCAAAGATGCTGAAGTTGGACTGTATTAAAGCATATTGCTGTAACAGCATTCATGCAGTGAGCGCCGACCCTGCTCAGGAATACAGTGCAGGTAAGCCTCTATAGTCTAAAACCAGTGTCACAAAACAATAATCACTCAATTATATACATTAATGAGGAAATTTCTGTTAATCCCTTAACTGTCTCGTCCCACAGGTGGGATGCTTGTCATTATATTTTTAAAACAATAATATCTTAGTAAAAGACCTTAAGTAATATTGACCAACTATATATCATTTGAAAGCTAACAATCTCTAGTTTCCATATTTTGTGATTTTCAAAATAAATTACACAGGAGGCGTAATTTATCAATTTGCAACAAGAATATTTTCATACTCATATCGTGTTCAGACCTTCATTTTGAAATAGCAATGAACATGAAAAATCATGAAAAAAGGTAGAAACCTTTGTTTTCATGCCAAGAGACTTTTTGCCAAGCAAAAAAAGGTCTGAAAATGTTTTAAATTTTAAGAAAAAATAAATAAATTCACTATTTGTGATGTGGCAGGAAGCTATAACGCACAGGCGTGTTCTTTGTATATGTTTCTTAGAGGTTGAATTCATATCAAAATCTGCTAAACTTCCCGGACTACTTCTGAATAGGATCTCTACTTCATAAATTGTATGAAAATTGTGTAAATGATGGTTCAGATTACTCAAAACACATGTGGAAATGGAGGCGCCCTTATATATATGGGCAGCAATGGAGTCTGGTTGTGCCCTAGTGAAAAAGCTTTGGTACTGCGCCAAACAAAATCTCACAGAAAGCTACTTTTTTGAGATATCAACCTAAAATTTTAAACACAATTTGTTTAGATTTTTGGCTTTGATTTTTCTGCAGTTTTAAGATTAGCCCAGGTTTTAAAAATATATATTTTATATAAAAAATATAAATATTTTTTTTTTACATTTCTATTTCTATTAAAAAATTTCTGTTTCACTTTCTTAATTTATTTCACTTTGACAATTATCCGCCAAATGTCTTTCCAATTCCAAAGCATTCTTGAATTACAACCATTTAAGTTCGAATTGTGCATTTCCATGTCTATTCAAAAAAAGGGGGGTTAACAGGTTAATAGTGTAATATAACTACTGAGAACTTTTTCACACGTGGTGAATTATTGCAACACTTTGTTTTTAATATATCAGTCACAGTGATTAATCATTACAATATATATAATTACAAATATATGCACTGGCAGTCAAAAGTTTTGAATAATTAAGTGGTAATAATATTTCTATTGAAATATATTTTAAAACGTAATTTATTACTGTGATGCAAAACATCATTACTCCAGTTTCAGTGTCACGTGATCGTTCAGAAATCATTCTAATATGCTGATTTAGTGGTCAATAAACATTTCAGTAAGCATAAGCATAGAGGTTTCTTTCAAAAACATTTAAAAAATCTTAATCATGGCAAACTTTTGACCATCAAGTGTATTATTTATAAAAAGCTTTTAAAAGTTTAGATTAAAAAAATAAAATAAAAATAAAAACCTTTTGTAGACTTACTAATTGCAACTTTGTGTATATTTGTTGATGGTCCCCCATATCCTGAGGAGAGTTTTGACCGGATATTGTTCAGACGCTCCCTGCAGTGGACTGGGGTCAAAGGCCCAACATGACGTACAGCTGGAGTCTGAAAGAAGTCTGCTCCTACCAGCCTCTACAGAGAAAACTCCTCACTTGATGGTAACACTCATCTACTGATCCAACTCATCCAGAACATGTTATCTCTCCACTGTGGTTTCCATGCTGCTTATAACAATCTTTATTAAGTTTAAAATGCTGTGTGACAAGTCGTGTATGCTTATTCTTGTCACGTTCTCCAAAAGCAAGTTCACAGAAACTGAGACACACAGTGTTTTTGGAATGTCTTGATCTCTTATCTGCATGACCAAAAATGACTTAATGAGTATTTTAATGTATTTAATGTTTTTTTTTCATGTTTATTTTGGTATTTTTGTTGTTTTTTATATATTTTTATTTAGCTGGGAATTATTTGTATTTTATTTTTTATTAATTTTAGTACTTCAACTAGGGATGCACGATATATAGGCCACATTATCGGTTTCGGCCGATATATGATAATTTTTAATGTTATCGTTTGCATCGGCCCAACAAGAACATTTAAGATGCGCACTGTTCAACATGAGGCTTTTAAATTGCTTGAAATACGTTTAATTAAAAAAAGGAAAATCCAGTTAAAGTGCAAAATGTGCAGCGCAAGTCTGTCATATCGGCTACACAGACATTAAAATAATATAATAATTGTCATAATTATCATAATTGTGTTTGTATCTTGACTTAATGAGGAGACTTTTTTTAATCAAGCTCTCAAAAATTGTCTAAAAATTTGGATTTAGATTTATCGGCTTATATATCGGTTATCGGCTTTCAAATACAAAGAATTATCGGTTATTGATATCGGTCAAATTGCAGCTTGTTGCCAAGGCAACATTTCTAATTATCATTTTACATCTAATATTTATATTTTATTTCAGCTTTATTTACAGTAACTGAACTGATTTGTAATAGTTTTAGGGAAGGATAAACACTCTTTGGAGGCATCTGTCTCATTTTATTGAACTTTTATTCAGTGTCAGTGAACAGAAGGTGGTGCTGTGTACTACATGTTACAGTGCAAGTCTTTTATAGCTTATAGACTGTGTGTGTTGTTGGTTGATATTTGTGTTGCAGGCTGTGCGTTTGTTAAAACAGGGAGGTGTTTTGGTGTACAGCACCTGTACTGTGACACTTGCGGAGAATGAAGAGCAGGTTGCCTGGGTTCTCAAGACATTCCCCTGTTTAACACTAGAACCACAGGTAAGAATCAAATACATTGCTAAAACTTCAAACATTTTTGGTATAACCCTTACTGAAACAAATTGAGTTGTGAAATACTTTTAAGTCTAGCTAAAACAGAACAAAAAAACGAAGCGAAAACAAATGAAGTGTCATTGCCGGATCTTTGAACAAGGACAAAGAACATTAAAGGGACAATGTGTAGAAATTTCTCCCTTAAAGCGGTGAAGTATTTTGTATTCAAACGATTTTTGCTCTCCAGTGCCACGCTTTTTTAAGTGCGCGTTGCATCTTCGGTAAAGCTATGACAGGATGTCTTCTAATAGCACTTTACATGAGTGTTCCTTTGGCTGAACAGGTTTGTTATTTCAAACAAACAGCAACTTGACACAACGAACAAATGAATGTTACAGTATGAATTACTGACTGTGAAAAACATGAACTATTGTAATAAGTATTTAAGCCTTCTTTATTCGTTACTGTATTCTGAAATGAGATATCATCATCAACTTTTAACTATACATTTTCATCTGTCTATAAAATAAAGTACACAACCAAACAATGAAACAAAGCTTAAAGGATTAGTTCACTTTTCAAAAAGCTTTTGCTGATGATCACTCAATCCCCATGTCATCCAAGATGTCCATGTCTTTCTTTCTTCAGTTCGGAAAAGAAATTAAAGTTTTTGATGAAAACATTCCAGGATTTTCTCTATATAATGGACTTCAATGGGAACCAAACAGTTCAAGATCCAAAAGATCCAGATCCATTTTCAGTGCAAACGGCAAACTGTTCAAAGGGCTTTAAACGGTTCAGACGATGTAATAAGGGTCTTATCAAGCGAAACGATCGCTCATTTAATAAAAAAAGTTTAAGTTTTATAAGCTCAAATGGCCGCGGCTTGCTTGTACTGCGATGCATGTTCGTGACGAAAACGTTTTGTTTGTTGAATGAACCAAATGAGCTTGGAAAAAGATTCTGATTCATTTGATGAACGGTTCAAACAGGAGAGTCACAAACGCGCATCACAGAGCAGAGCAAGGCGAGCATTTGAGCTTATGAAATTTAAACTTTATTATTTATTTATTAAATGAGCGATCATCGTTGATAAGACCCTTATTCATCGTCTGGAGTCGTTTAAAGCCCTTTGAACAGTTTGCCGTTTGCACTGAAACTGTCTTTTGGACCTTGAACCGTTTGGCTTCCACTGAAGTCATTATATAGGAGAAAAATTATGAATGTTCATCAAAAACCTTAATTTCTTTCAATGAAGAAAAGAGTGACATGGATATCTTGGATGAAATGGGGTGAGTAAATTATCATCAAATGTTTTTTTTTTTTTTAAAGTGAACTTTCTCCTTTAAAGGGGCACTTGGCAACTCTAGTCATTTCTTTGACATGTTTTCGCATGTTTTCTCATTGAGCGCCCCTACAGCTGTGTGGCGTAAATTTTACAACACTGTCATAAAAACTCATTTGCGGCACCTTCCTCTCGCTTTTTACCGTGACTTATGCGCATTTGTTATTATCGGAGCCGGCCAACTTTATCGCGTTAGAGCTGTCTAACGAGAGGTAATACATCATACACTGTGCTATCATAGAATTATGTTGAATTGCCACAAAGCACTTCCGTCTTTCTCGCTGTTCTCGCTCGCTCTTTGCTTTTCACGAGCCTTCTATTTCCAACTGCACCGGGACGTTAGTCCCATGTTGCAAGGTTGGTTGCCTGGGAACGATGGGGAGTGAGGAAAGTCACCATTCTCTCCAGAACAGGTTATTAAAGGGATAGTTCGGCCAAAATGATATTTAACCCATGCATTACTCACCCTCAAGCCGTTCGAAGATGCATATGTCAATCTTGTTCAGACGAACACATTCTCAGTTATTTTAAATGTCTTAGACCCTTCACGTGGATATAATGTGAAGAAATGGGTCCAGCTCTTTCAAGTCCCAAAAATGTGCATAAATCCTTCACAAAAGTAATCCATCCGGCTCCAGGGTGATAAACGAAGGCCTTCTGAGGGTAATTCCGTGCGTATTGTCGTTAAAAATATACATATTTAAAACTTTATAAATGAAAATATCTGACTTCCGGGAATAAATCGTCGCGACGGTTCTCCACGTAGCGTACGTTCACAGGTGATTGAGTCGGCGCACGTAGATAAGAACCGTATGACGCCCAGGCTCCCCGACGTGACGCTTACCCTCTTAGCCGAGCTTCCATCACGCCTTACTTTTGTGAAGGATTTATGCACACTTTTGGGACTTGAAGGAGCTGGACCCCATTTCTTCACATTATATCCACTGAAGGGTCTAAGACATTTTCTATAAATAACTGAAAATGTGTTCATACTGAGTACTAGATGACATATGATCTTGAACGGCTTGAGGGTGAGTAATGCATGATTTAAATATCATTTTTGGACGAATTATCCCTTTAAACCATTCAAATGATTTCTAAATAGTTTTATTAAGTTGAAATAGTTGCCAAGTGCCCTTTTAAGACTGTAACATTGCATTACCTGTCGAGAAGAAAGCAGGACTTCAGCGTCTCTTTTGAAAATCTTTCTCCTGCATTACCTCTATCCACCTGGAAAAGGCTTTCCCCAACATTAATTAGTGTTCTTTGTAATCTCCGGTCACATCTATTTTGGACTTTTCTGGTGACGAGGATTTGCAGTGCAGCCTTTTAAACTTGCCGGGGCCGTGATGCGCGCCTCTCACTGCTCTGCTCCTCGCTCTGCCTGCGTTCAGTCACGTCACGCTGGCTCTAAACAGAAACTGGCACTGTGGAAAGACTGACGGCCTTGTACTTTTTGTCCCTCTCTGCTATTATAGTTTTTCAAGATGGTAGAACTACATGGAAGCCTCCGTGGACCTACCCGTCCCATGCATATGAAGATAATAAATTTTTGTTTATGAGGATAAGTCAGATAATTGGCACTGGCAGAGGTATTTGTACACCATTGAGGACATATTTATGAATACATTTCTTGGGTCCCACTTTATATTAAGTGGCTTTAAGTACTATGTACTTAACATGCGAAATTAATAATTTATATACAATGGACTTATTGTGTACATACATGTTTTTACATTGTACTTATATTTTTAAAATACCAGCATGTAATTACAGCTGTAATTAATTTATGTAAATTACATTTGTAATTACACAGTTGACCCATCCTTACACCTTAACCTACCCTTAAACAGACCCATACCACCAAACATAACCCTAACCTTACCCGTATCATACCTCAATAGCAGCAAAATTGTTTTACAATACAACAGAACACAATAATACATTGTACTTATTTTTTGATGTAAGTACATACACTTACCGGACTTTATTAGGTTCACCTGTCCAACTGCTCGTTAACACTTAATTTCTAAGCAGCCAATCACATGGCGGCAACTCAGTGCATTTAGGCATGTAGACATGGTCAAGACAATCTCCTGCAGTTCAAACCGAGCATCAGTATGGGGAAGAAAGGTGATTTGAGTGACTTTGAACGTGGCATGATTGTTGGTGCCAGAAGGGCTGGTCTGAGTATTTCAGAAACTGCTAATCTACTGGGATTTTCACGCACAACCATCTCTAGGGTTTACAGAGAATGGTCAGAAAAAGAAAAAACATCCAGTGAGCGGCAGTTCTGTGGGCGGAAATGCCTTGCTGATGCCAGAGGTCAGAGGAGAATGGCCAGACTGGTTCGAGCTGATAGAAGGGCAACAGTGACTCAAATAACCACCCGTTACAACCAAGGTGGGCAGAAGAGCATCTCTGAACGCACAGTACGTCGAACTTTGAGGCAGATGGGCTACAGCAGCAGAAGACCACACCGGGTGCCACTCCTTTTCAGCTAAGAACAGGAAACTGAGGCTACAATTTGCACAAGCTCATCGAAATTGGACAATAGAAGATTGGAAAAACGTTGCCTGGTCTGATGAGTCTCGATTTCTGCTGCGACATTCGGATGGTAGGGTCAGAATTTGGCGTCTACAACATGAAAGCATGGATCCATCCTGCCTTGTATCAACGGTTCAGGCTGGTGGTGGTGGTGTCATGGTGTGGGGAATATTTTCTTGGCACTCTTTGGGCCCCTTGGTACCAATTGAGCATCGTTGCAACGCCACAGCCTACCTGAGTATTGTTGCTGACCATGTCCATCCCTTTATGACCACAATGTACCCAACTTCTGATGGCTACTTTCAGCAGGATAATGCGCCATGTCATAAAGCTGGAATCATCTCAGACTGGTTTCTTGAACATGACAATGAGTTCGCTGTACTCAAATGGCCTCCACAGTCACCAGATCTCAATCCAATGAGCATCTTTGGGATGTGGTGGAACGGGAGATTCGCATCATGGATGTGCAGCCGACAAATCTGCGGCAACTGTGTGATGCCATCATGTCAATATGGACCAAACTCCCTGAGGAATGCTTCCAGCACCTTGTTGAATCTATGCCACGAAGAATTGAGGCAGTTCTGAAGGCAAAAGGGGGTCCAACCTGTTACTAGCATGGGGTACCTAATAAAGTGGCCGGTGAGTGTAGTACTTAAAGCCACTTAATATAAAGTGGGACCAAATAACAAAATACATAAAGTACACATTGTCCCTTTAAACGTGAAAGTCACCTCAAGTGGCTAACAGTATTGAATCTTTCAATCTTGAGTCTGGAAAGTTTTTTCTTTTGCTGTTACAAGTTTTTATTTTTATTTTGTTATAAAATCTTGTTAGCAATACCAGCGGCTTAACGGAAAGCCATAACAGTGAGTCTGAGTGAAACCTTGTGTTTGCTCATCTCTTCCAGGTGCCTCATTTAGGATCTGAGGGGATGCAAGGAGCAGGTCTGTCATGTGACCAACGACGGCTACTACAGAGATTTCGGCCAGAATTAGCATGGAGAGGAGCTTGTTCGCACATTCTCCTGAGAGCTTTCTACAAAACGCCAACACTGATACTATTGGCTTTTTTATTGCCAAGTTTATAAAAAATGGTAAGAAGTGCACACAACCTTAATACAGAACAACTGGCAGGGCTTTAATTATTAATATACACACCATTTTCCATTTTTAATTGTACTTGTAGAGTGTGGCACAGTGTATTAAATTACAATAAATTTGTTTATTTATAAGACTGAAGAATGACTTGAACTATTTGTTTTAAATACAGGCCATCTCCAAACATGAATGATTTGTGAACTTGGCCCATTAGCCATTTGTGTCATGTCATATAATACATAGAAGTCACATACAAGTAAATAATTCAAAAACTTCCGTCATCATTTACTTAACCCTCATGCCATTCCAAACCCATAAGACTTTTGTTAATCTTCGAAACACAAGCGAAGATATTTGAATGAATTAATTTAGGCTTTTTTTTATATAAACATTCATCAACTCACACATCGGTTGTGGTAAACAAAAGCTCAAGCATGTTTGCTTGACCCGCTTCTGTTTATTTTCTAAAGCGATCGAGTAGGGGAAATGGTTCAAAGTATAAAATTGGTGCCATTGTAAATTTAGTTCTGGTCCCTAATTGCTTATGTCAAATATACTTACGTATGTTTATATAAAACCCACATTTAAAGGAATAGTTTACACAAATATAAATATCAGAAAATAATTTAGTCGCGAGAATCTGCTTAGAAATTGAACACACAACAAAGATATAAATTAGTTGGTTCCTTGGACTTTTATTGTCTGGACATAAAAGTACATTTTTCAGGAATATCAGATGATGTTTCTGCAGCGGTTTTTCCATGTGCCTGAATCACTTATTTGAGGGACACAAATTACATTACAAAGATTAAAAACAGTTTTTGATACTCAAAAAGACAACACAAGGGGATGCAATCTTTTCAACTGGATGGTCTGTGCAAATTATTTAATTTTCTTTTAGGAAATATTGAAACATTTTACTGCTCTTCAAAGTATATGTATATATATATGTGTATATATATATATATATATATATATATATATATATATATATATATATACATATTTCAAAAAGAAACAATATTATTATTATGCAGAGTGTTGCCTTGACCATCTCAATTATTGTTTTTCTTCGTAATAGTAATGATCGTCCAGAGTCAAAAACTGGATCAACTATCACATTACATACAAACAGCGATTGAATATGAAAGACGTTAACGAGCATAATAAGATCATAGGGGGAGGTAGAGGACTTTTGAACAGGATCATTTGTGCAATAAATGTTAATACAATAATAATACAAAAACTTTTTTTTAAATGATAAACATCTTGCATCTTCCGCAAACTTATGAGCACAACTGCATAGAATCACATAGAATCAACGACTACCCTGTGTAATTATTAGGTTTGTGTGTGTATATTATTATCAGCAATATCTAAATGACAATACTCTTTACTCATTCAACAGACTACAGATTCTGTATTATCGCTTCAAAACGAATGGGAAATGCAAACACTTTCTCCCGGTTTCACAGACAAGGCTTAAGCTAGTCCTAGACTCAAATGTATGTGTGAGGTGTTTTAACTGAAAGCAACTTGCACTGACTTATCTTAAAATATGTCAGTTGTTTTGTCACCAGTAATGTTTTTTTTTTTCTAAGGCACGTTTATAAAAGCTACTTAAATGTCCTAATTTAACTAAGGCTTAATCTAAGCCCTGTCTCGAAACCAGGCCTTAATGTTATATAAATATAATACATAATAAATCTAAATATATCTAATCGACAGTAAAACAACTGTATGTGTAATTTTGAAATTCTGAGTGACAAATAGTAGTGCAATTCAAATTGTCTGACATTTTCATCAGTTTTCAAATGATGGCCAGAAGTATCGAGATTGCAGATTTTTTTCATGTTTGCATATTATATTTGACAGTTTTTTTGGAAATTCATAAATTTTATCATGATGTGACTTGTTTGAATAAGGCTATGTTTACACGGAAACGATTCTGAAGAGAAACGCAAAAGTGGCGTTGCGTTATCACGTTTTATTCTGCGTTTAGACGAGCGTTTTGGGTGGGAAATCCGTGTGCGTTATGGTGGGTAAGCAAAAGTGTGTGAAATTCAATGTAGTATGCGCTCCAGGCGGCTAGGTGGCAATGTGGAGCACTGCCACACAACAACACCAAGTCCGTGCGCCTGCGTACAACCAGAGCCCGTCTAACGGAGAGCTTTGGCACTTCCTATGGGCTCTATGCACGGCGGTATTTCCGGTGAAGATAGTAGGATGCTCAAGAACTTCAGCAGATCGTAGAGTCCGATACAATACCGAGAATTTATATTGAACTTTATATTTCATGGCTATAATAAAGAAACGTTAGTCACAAAAACAGACTAAACAGACATCCCTCGTTGTGTTTATGCTTCTTTTAAAAATTATATTAAATAAACGTAACTATATATAAAATTACATATAAACGTATGACATATAACGTATATATTGTACAACAGTAAATTTTGAAGACTCTGCCATAATCCGCGTTTTTCCCCGGTTTTCCTCTGCTTTAATCTCCCAACCGGAAACTGATGAGCATCCTTACTTCAAATGCGGAACTTATGTCGTGCATATAGCCCATTAGCCCCATTGTGTATCATCTTGGGTGCAGTTCCATTAGAATTCCACTGGAGGTGATCGTGGCGAGTGCAGAATGAATGGAAGTCTATGAAGCTAAACGGCTAAATTTGTCTCTTTCTCCTGCTTGTCGTTGAATCAACATGCATGCTATCCAAGTTCAATATAGATTATAGGCCAAAAGTTGAATGAATCGAGTACTTAATATGTCCTTTCGATGTCTTACAGGTTAAGCCGTTGTTGGTTGGCAAAACACGCTAGCATTCTGCTATTGTGTGACGTCATCACATTTTTGAACGGATTTTTAGAACAGATAAAGTGAACTTAAAAATGCAATTTTCAGCTGAGTGTATTATCTTAGACCTCCCTTTTGAATGCAACTTTCAAATTACTTTACATCGTGAGAAAAGTGGATTTCTGGGGTGAAACCCCATATGACTCCCAATCATTCTGCACTTGACCCTTGAGCGCCCCCGCATGGACAGAGACGTGTTACTGCAGCAGTCCAGAAACCGGAAGTAACCAGCCAGTGCCAATTCTCTTCAATTAGACATTCTCTTGGTACAACCTTCACTGTTAAGCAGAGTTTTGAGTTTTTACCGGTTTTTAGACTTTAGACTGGTAACGCGACGTCTGAGCGTTTTTAAGATTTCCACTCTGGAGGTTGGTTTCACTTTTTTGCGTTTTTAAGCCCCAAAACGCATTCGCTGTTAAACGAAATGCACATCCAATAAAATATTTTTACGCTTCACCGAGCGTTCTCGTGTAAACAGGGCCTACGTTTTCGAAAGATTATCTTTGAATTAACTCGTTTTTTTTTTTGTCCCAGTCTTGACAAATTCAGTGACCCAAAACCAGAAACATCCATCTGCAAGACTATATAAACATAAGTCCCAGTGCTAAAAGGCAACGTTACAGCTCAAATAAACGCTCCAAAATCCTGAAAATACTCTCAAATCTCTAGCAATTCAAAGACAATACAGCTAAAAATCATCATCTTTTAATTTAACTGTGGCATTTCATTTACTTCTGGTCACTTCGCCAGGACAAAAGTTTAAGGAATCCAAAATGTCTATCATGTACTTTTTTTTAAATGTCTTTATCCTATATGCAAGGCAATACACACCTTTAACACACAAGTAATTACCATTAAATAACAATTCTAAATGACATCCACACAACAGATAATAAATAAACTATATTGTTTTAGAACTAACCAAAAACAGCAGTGAAGATGCAGTTGAGAATTCAACACAATGTGGCATTCACAACACATTTTACTTCAGTTATGTGACATCTTTCTGGGAGAACAGAATATTCAAGAACAACAGTGAAATAATAATTCTAATAATTACTAGTAATTGATTTATCAAACTAGAATTTTAGGAAATATATCAAATACAAACAAACAGTTTTCTTAAATGAGGCACATTTTGCCATTTTCGCTGGAATTTTCTTGCGTTCATTTCAGAAAATGTCACACAGACGTGACATTTCAGAGGCAGAGCAAATTATTGGATTTTGATTTGATTCTTTTTGGAATAACATGCACCCATGATTCATTCAATAAGACCAGGAATGCAAATAAAAAAAATAAATAGGCAACCTTTAAAGAAAGACACAATTTCATCATTCATGCCATATTAAAATATTGTAGAACTGTTTTTAATTTGTCCACACGTGTCATAACATTACACTATGGAAGCTTGTTTCCGCCATAGAATGAAAAATATAAAGGTTCGACTTTTTATCAAATTCTGACATTTTTTCTCACAATTGCGAGTTTACTTCTGGATTCTGAACTTTCTCACAACTCTTTTTTTCTCAGAATTGCGAAGATGGAAAGTCAGAATTGCGTAATATAAAGTCAGAATTGCGAAATATAAAGTCAGAATTGGGTGATATAAAGTCAGAATTGGGTGATATAAAGTCGCAATTCGAGAAATAAAGTCAGAATTGCGAGAATATAAAGTCAGAATTGCGAGTTATAAAGTCAGAATCGAGTTATAAAGTAGAATCGTAATATAAAGTCAAAATTGCGAGATATATAAAGTCAAAATTGCGAGATATAAAGTTAAGAATTGCGAGTTATAAAGTCAGAATTGCAAGTTATAAAGTCAAAATTGTGAAATATAAAGTCAGAATTGGGCTATGATATAAAGTCGCAATTGCGGAGAATAAAGTCAGAATTGTGACACAAAAGTTGAATATGCATATAAAGTCAGAATCCATAATATAAAGTCAAAATTAAGAATATGAAGTCAAACAGTAGCGTGTCAAAAAGTCAGAATTGCTGAGATATAAAGTCAGAATTGTGAGATTTAAATTATTCTGAGGGAAAAAAGTTAGTCTTTTTTTCCCCTTGGAATTGGCCTGAAAAGTCGGCAATTCTGACTTTATATCACACAATTCTGACTTTATATCTACAATTCTGACTTTATATCTTGCATATTCTGACTTATATTATGCAATTCTGACTTTATATCTACGCAATTCTGACTTTATATCTAGCAATTCTGACTTTATATCACACAATTCTGACTTTATATCTCGCAATTCTGACTTTATATGTTGCAATTCTGACTTTATATCACGCAATTCTGACTTTATATCACGCAATTCTGACTTTATATGTCGCAATTGGACTTTATATCACGCAATTCTGACTTTATATCACGCAATTGCGACTTTATATCACGCAATTCTGACTTTATATTTACAATTCTGACTTTATAACTCCAATTGCGACTTTTTATCACGCAATTCTGACTTTTATCTCGAATTCTAACTTTATTTCAGAATTGCGAAATAAAAAGTCAGAATTGCGTGATAAAAAGTTCGCAATTGTGAGAAAAAAAGTCAGAATTGTGAGATAAAAAGTCACAATTATTTATTTTATTTTTGTATTCAGTGGCGGAAACAAGCTTCCATATTACACTGCCCTGTAAAAACACATAACATTGACGTGAGGCCAGTCAAAGGCCACGGAAAGAGTGTGTGTTTGTATCACTGCTCTATGTAATGCTCTCCGCCCATTCCCCTCGCCTCGCTTCCTGTCCCTCTCATGGTGATGTCCTTGTTGCGATCTCGGCTTTCCTCTTTGTCTGCAGTTCCTTTCGTTGTGGTCGTATTCCTTTCTCTTTGTCCCCACGATGATGATGATGG
This sequence comes from Hybognathus amarus, assembly GCA_030378365.1. Lineage (NCBI taxonomy): Eukaryota > Metazoa > Chordata > Actinopteri > Cypriniformes > Leuciscidae > Hybognathus > Hybognathus amarus. The sequence continues at coordinate 246,083 of JAQIUQ010000524.1, forward strand.
TGATGATGGTTTGGCTGAATCGACGGGTCCAGTTCCTCCGCGCCTCTGTGAGTCTGTGTTTGTCCAGCAAGAGGCTCGGGATACGTGGACTCTAACGTCTCTTGTTTGGAAAATGTCCGCATGGTCCGATTGTGATGGCGGTGATGATGATGAGGATGACTGTGGTGTTCAGTCCGCGTGGTTGAGGAATTGTGATGTTTGTGACTACTTCTCCATTCACTTTGTAACTGTCGTTGGTCTTTAGCATTTCTCTCCTCAGTGTTGTCTTCTTCCAGACTTTCTTGCTTCTGATTTTGGTAGTGATGATGATGGTGACGATGATGATGGTTTTCAGAAAAGCCTGTCCTGTCGCCCATTGGTCGATCTGCTTCCAGGTCACCTCCTGTGCCCTGTTTTAGCAACACGTGCATAAAACAGTGCAGTTATATGGATTTGCACACCCAAGGATGTATATATATTTTGACTGGAAAACTAGACAAAATCTGATAGCTTTAGAAAAAAGATCCAAGGCACTTCTTCCAGTCTAAAAAAGTGAAGCCTTTATTCACATCACTGCTCTTAAGTAGAAAAAATAATCATAATTTTAGTCATTGTCAGGAAGAAGTGCCTTGGAACTGTTTTTTTTTTTTTTTTTCTAAAAATATATGTTTGAAACCCAACCAAATATCATCCTCTGGGATTACTTCACAAGGTCCTTCCAGCAAGTAGCGATGTTTTCAAGATATTTTCCTTGAAATTATGGTAACACTTTACAATAGGAAGGTCCCATTGAAGGGATAGTTCACCCAAAAATGAAGATTTGCTGTTCATTTACTCACCTAAGATGTAGGAGACTTTCATTCCTTCAGATAGAACAGTAAAGAATAGTTTTAGCTGAAACTGTAGTCCCTTGATGATTCATATAAATACAAGTCAATGGCTAAGTCATAGTCAAACAATGAGTATAAAAAAAATACAACATACAAGCAAACCAAAATGTTGTGGATTACAGGTAATAATGTTTAATTTCTTGCACAGACTGATCGTTTCACTTCATAAGATCTCAATAAATGGTCAGGTATTCATTTTGTTTTGCCTGTATATGTTTTTTTGACTCTCAAAGTGACCGGTAGCCATTGACTTACATTATATGAACCATTAAGGACTAAGGATTTCAGATAAAAATCTTCTTTAATGTTCTACTGAACATTAAAGAAGTCTAACTGTAGTCTACTTACATCTTCGGATGGCCTGAGGCGGACTAAATTTATAGCAAATTTTCATTTTTGGGTGAACTATCTCCTACAATTAACATTAGTTTATGAATTAAAGGGATACGTTTTTTCATATTAAAAACTGTTATTCCCTTAACTTAGTTGATACATATATCTCTCAATTGATGTGAGACACTTTGATAGAACTTAACTAGTCCAGTTCACATTCATTAGGGACCAAGCAGAGAAGCGACCAAACACCTCCACGTTTTCCCTACTTCCGGAGTTCTCTACTCGCATAACTGTACGTGGAGGTGTTTGGTCGCTTCTTGCTTGGATCCGATTGAATGAACTGGGCTAGTTAAGTGCTATCAAAGTGTCTCGCGAATTAGACGCGAGGTATGTATCAACTCAGAGTCAGAGTGTTGCAGGTATGATATCATTTTGTAGGCCAGAAGGCAGAAGCGAGTTAGCATTTTAGCACGTCCAGTTCCATCGTCTCAGTCAACAGGGGTTTTTTGAACGGGGTTTTGGTTAAATGGCTGAAATAAGGTCTGTGGTGAAGACAAGACACGTTTACGTTTTATTCTACAACATAAAATACATCAGGTATTACCCAACTCATGATGTGTCTTGAAAAAGGCCTTTGCTTACAAGTGGCTAAATGCGACTACAGAGGCTGTCGGGAGAATTAAACATCATCACGGTGAACAGGTAAACTCAGTCCGCTTTTACAGACTCATTGTGATCATAATTGTGTTTTTATAAACTGTTCTAGCACAAACGTTCTGGGAAAATGTTTTTAGATAAAAACTGAAAGAGTTAGTGATGGTGACGTTAAAGTCGGAGCAACTGTGTTGTTTGTTTATAGCCTGCTTTTGCTTTAAAGGGTACATATCATGCTTTTAAATCATTCATTTTTACTTATAAATCATACATTTGTGGTCTATATAAAGGATAACTGCAATGCTTGGGTCTGAATTCCTCATTATTATAGCTCCACAGGCCCCTTTTCAACCCCATTTCTGATGTGTTTCTGTGAGCAGAGTTGGACTCAATGCGGCCCCTTTAAATAAAAAGGCGTACCGTATTACCCGCCTACTCTCCAGGTCGCTCACGGTGAGCTCAACTCTCCCGCATTTGGCCGTTATTGTGTAGTTTGATAAGAGATACGATTACTATAGCTTCAAAGAACATTTTTATTCACACGTTAAGAAAATGTCAACAACGGAAGACTTGTCCACCAAGACTTACATATTCGAGCCAGAGCGAGCGATTTGAAAAAGCTGACGACGACGCGAACCGTCTTCATATGGAGGCAGGTAACGTTATGTAAGTTAACTATGTTGTGTTATTCAGTGAAAGTCGACTATTCTCTTGTTAAAACAAGCACACTGACAAGATAAATGACTGCGGTCTGATCTTACCACTAAAAATCTGTATTGATAATAAAATGATAACTTGACGTTTAGAAAGCATCAGGAAACACAGCAGCTAAACAGAGCTGCCAACTTTTGAGTTTCAGCATAGCCTACTATTTCGACTAAAGCCTCCTTTAGTGCCTGTCTTTATAACAAAAAACACCGCCCGTCATGAGACGGCTTCAGTAACGTAGAGATATCGTAAAGCCTGTCTTTCATGAAAGAGTTGATGCGGTAGGATTCTGGAGTTTGAATTTGCTTATCTGCCAAACATATGAGAAAGTATGAGACTAATTTGAAGGTCTCTGCGTTATATTTTGCCAATTAATTAAAAAGACGAAACCATGATATTGCTTTTTGCCTTCATAAAACAGCACAAGACTTTGAGAAAATGTACTCTGTGCTGGGTGTTGTTAGAGAAAGTGTGCACTTAGTTCAGCGGCAAACACGGAGCAGTTTCCCATGAGTAAGACTGGAAAACACGTAGTGGACGTATCATGGACTGATAACAAACGCTTGAGTGCAGAGAGGAATTGGCTTTGACTCCAGTCCTGGTTTGCGTCCGCGCGTTAGAGCTTAGCATACTGTCGTGTGCACGATCGCTCTTACGACTAGATTAGAAGATATTTTAACTAATTTGCGGTAAAACTGGTCTATCACGAGTGGCTCAACTGGTGGATTTATAGATAAACTTATCTTTCTGGTATTTTGCCGACTGGCTTAACGACTTGGCGCTGAGAAATCGGGGGTGTGGCGTGAGAGAGTTGGCAGCCCTGAGCTGAATGATAGAAGGAATTGACCCGATCGGCAAACCCTTCTGTATACTGGCGGGGGTTGTTGAGAGTGGGGATCCTTTAAGTGCTTCAGGTCACTACATCCAACAACCCGAACATTTTTGCCTCGTTTCCACTGAGGGGTACGATACAGTACGGTACCAGCTGCGGGTCGGGTACACCATGATCAGGCTTGCGTTTCCACCGCCAACAGTACCTCTACTTGATTGGCGTGGTGTTTGCTGGAAAGAAGCGATCAGACGTCATTTCGCACGAAGAAAGCGACATGGTGAACAACAATGGATGACAGACAGCACAGCAGATCGTGTTCTTGCTTGAATGATCCCTGCTAATGGAACATCGCGTTCTTGAACGCGCACTCAGCTCGCTCTGGCTTTGCGAACTCCGGTTATCTCTGTATGTACATTTTAGGTACATTTTAGGCAATAATAAAACGAAATATGTTATAAAACACCACTCTCTGCATCTTCTCAATTTCATTTCAATACATTTTAAACATTATAAAGCACACAAATGTGGTTCAGGCAACGCATAGCCTATTGATTATATTCACTGCATGTATGTAACGTTATATTTATAACAAAACTAAATATAAAACACAACCCTGCCTCTTTTCGTTAAATGTAAAAATATTAAACATATTCCAGGCAATATGTAATGTATTGCATATCGTATTGGTACAAATTTTGCAATAAACAACACATTATCTTGTAATAGAATTTAAAAAATGACAAAATTATCTCTTTTTTGTTGCATTTCAGTTTTATCAATAATAGCCATTATAAAAGTATAAGTAAAAGGTACAAACAGATATACAGTAAAGCTTAAATAACATGAAACAATTCAGTCAGTCAACTACAAATTCAGCGCTAGAAGATATGAAACTTCACGTAGCCTTCTGCCAAAGCTATTGGCCAGGGAACGATTATAGATTCAGAGACCAAAGATCACCTGTTAGGTTTATACAGAGACGAACTATATCTCATGTTTAACCACTACCAGAGGCGTCAGAGTCAGCGGCAAACATCAGAACGACTAGCCGCGGAAAGACTGTTCCAGGCGGAGACACGACAGAGCGTCGGTGATCGACTTGAAATGGATCTCAGTCAAATTATCATAAATCTATAAATAAACCACAGATTTGAGCTTTAAAAAACTACTTTCTCGCCTGACAAACTCTTAAAACTACATTCGTGACACAATAACAGTAGAATTATATTTTAACTGTATGCTTCTAATGCCCTTGTAGCACGCGCGATGACGATACTCTGTCCACCAATCACCGTTCTGCAGTGAGTCTAGCTCCACATTTCAGTACCCTTTCCCCTTTTCCCAACGAAAGGGTACCCGAGAAATAGTGGTACGGTACGGCTCGCTTTTTGGTACCATTCACAACTTTTGACAGTGGAAACGCAAATAAATGCGTGCCGAACCGTACTGTACCGCTCAGTGGAAACGAGGCATTTGACTAGCCCTCTCGTAACTTCTGCATCATTGAGCTTGGACTACAAACTCGGAGCGAGAAATAATAATGGCGGATTGCTCGTAGTGTTGGACCGTAGTCAATGTCCTTATTTGTCAGTTCCGCTGCAAATACGGTGACGTACTTGCTCATAAAACATCATAGACAACAGAAAAATCTGAACAGGTTGAAAAATATGACCAAAACAGAATATAAAAATATAAACGAAGCACCTGAAGAGAATAATTTCATCTTTTCTGTACTTTAAGGGCTAAACAAGTGGATTTTGCATGATATGTCCCCTTTAACTTCTGGCGACTGCATTTAGGCTTTAAAAGTTGTGCTCATCTGTGAAAATCTTGTATGGACAAAACATGCAAGTATCATAAACTTTTGTTGATCATAGAGCTTGTTTTTTGCTATAAAGTGACATCATACCTGCACCACTCTATACATTTGCTACAGTATGCTTCAATATTTGTTACATGTTTGCTCAGGTCCATTAAACATACCGGTTATACTCTTTATTTTTAATAATGTATTAGTGAATGTTGAAATCAAGGCAATACACTACAGGTAAATAGACAGAGTTTTACTAGTAGACGTCACCATACTTCACCAGGTGATTAATCACAGTTTTCTAAAATGTTGTGTTTAAATATGTACTTGAGGCATTATCTAATTAAACATGCACTAATTTGCCTGTATTTTCAGAACATAAATCGAAACATTGGATAAAGCCCAGTTCAACATTCTTGTTTCATTTTGTTGACATATGAGTTGAAAGTTTTTGCAGAGGGGATTTTGGATAGCTCTATTCTATAAATCAGAAACTGCCGTCAACTGGTTATTTTTAACTCCCTGCCTTTAAAGATATTTATTGTAATCTAAATATACAGACCCAAATAGATTAAGTGTACTTAAATAGACTCTTAAATGTGTATTCTGGATGTTTTCTTTCCACTATTCTGAAAAAAGACATGTTATGGAAGACCAAATAGGCCAAAATCTCAAAATTGACCAGTGCATGAAATAACAATGGGTTTGCCGGTATGTATTGTCTTTACATTTAGATTAAAAAATGCTTTAGGAGTATTTATCATTGTTAGTTAGTAGTATCAACTAATGTAGATAACAAATGTTAGCAAATGCAACCTTATTGTAAAATGTTACCAAAATTAATAGTATTTTGCACCACAACACACACGCACATGCAAGTCTTTAAAAAGTCACTGCAAATCACCACAAACCACATTAAATCTCACTCCACTCATCCTAGAATGCCAGTTTTAACTCTCATGAAAAAAAAACAACCTCCATATTAAAAAGCTTAAAAGTCAACAATAAGATTTCAGGAATTAGTTCACCCAAAACCGACCTCATTTACTTATCCTTATGCAATTTTAAATATGATTTTCTTTCCCCTGTGGAAAATTGGAGGTTGATGCTGGTCTTTTACATATAATGAAAGCACATGTGCTATCAAGATAAAACTCCAGCTCCAAAGTACCATACAACATAGTCCCATATAAAATATCGTTTGAAAAAGCTTTGAGCACATAAATCTCATTTGTGCTTTGCATATTCAAACTTGCCCTTTGTGCTGAAAAACAGCAGCTTAAATTATTCTGTTTCATAGAAGAAAATATAATATGGGTTTGATGTAAATGATGACAGTATTTTCATTTTGGGTTTTTGGGTGAGTAATTCCTTCAGGCTAAAATCCTAATGAAATGTCACCATTCTGAACTTGTTCAAATGGAATCGTGACCAAGCGTGCAGTGTTGCACATACGCACACACTCACCGTAACTGAGGCTACTAGTCTTTAATAGGAGTAACCTCCTCAGTCTGAGCAGCAGCAGTGTTTGCCAACAGAACAATAAGCATATTCGCAAAAACATGAATATCACAACATGTAGTGTTACAATCGGAGTATGGCTTGTAACTGGAGTCTTGATAATAGTTTACAGAGTTACGCTCCCCACAGCTAATTAAACAGCAGTCAACATTAGAAACTCAGACAATGCACTTATAGTTAATAGATGGCCCGTTTTATATGTAAATCAATATTATTATTATTATTAAATGTTTATTTACAAGTGTAATGTTTGTGACTTTTATTCAGGATTATTACAAATTTTATTTGTTGCAACTTTTCTGAAAATTTCTTGACCCTCTAGTCCTTAAAAAAACAAAACTGCATGCATTTTGTGAAAGAACATTGTTTTGGTTGTGCTTTGGCTCTGGGTGACCACATCCACATGCACTTTCACTACTAGGCTTAAGAGATATAACTAGTTTAGATGGAAAAGATCTCAAGCTCACCAGCTGAAGACGTTACTGTAGCGGTACCCATAAATAGACATTAGTGGTTCAACTGATTACAAAACAGTTCGGATCATTTTACAGTTTTTGATTCAAATGGTCGGATCATGTTTCTGATCAGCAATATAAAGATGTTTTTTGGGAGTGGGGGTGGCAAATGTAACTGCTTTCCATTCATCACTTAAAGCACATTTTAAGAACTTTGATACCACAGCAAAAAGTACTAGCCTAATAAAGTTAAAACATTATTAAATGCAAGTGAGCAGTCAGTGATCAAATACACTAATAGATATAAATACAATATAACTATATAAAAAAATGTAGTCTAACTGTAGTGTATATATTATTAGGCCTGAATTTAAAATACCACTATTGTGTTCACTGTATAAATTAAATATATATTAATCTTTGTTAAAGCTGTGTTTTGTGTACTTGTATTGTAAAGTATTGACTGTTAATGTACTGATTTTTAATTTTGAACAAAAAAAAGTTACATAGTGTATCTTAAAGCAGTCTACACTATTTAGCTCAAACAATATTCAGAAGCATGTGTGGTGTTATATATATATATATATATATATATATATATATATATATATATATATATATATATATATATATATACATATACATACTACACACTGGTCAAAAGTTTAGGATCGGTAAGATTTTTTAAAAGAAGTCTCTTCTGCTCACCAAGGCTGCAATTTTTTGATAAAAAATACACAAAAAACACAGTAATATTGTGAAATAATGATCCTTCACAAATCACTCTAATATGATGATTTTATGCTCCAAAAAGCTTATGATTTATGCTTATGATTTTATGCTCCATTATTATCCATGTTGAAAACAGTTTTTTACATTTTTATTTCAGGATTCTTTGATGAATAGAAAGTTCAAAAGAACAGCTTTTATCTGAAATGGAAAGCTTTTGTTACATTAAACACTACCCTTTAAAAAGTTTGGGGACAGTAAGAATTTGTATTTTATTTTTGGGGGAAAATAAATAAGAAATCAATACTTCTATTCATCAAGGATGAGTTACATTGATCAAAAGTTACAGTAAAGACATTTATAATGTTAGAAAAGATTCTAATTAAATAAATGCTGTTCTTTTGAACTTTCTATTCATCAAAGAATCCTGAAATAAAAATGTTATAAACTGTTTTCAACATGGATAATAATCATACATGTTATTGGAGCATAAAATCATCATATTAGAGTGATTTGTGAATGATCATGTGACACTGAAGACTGGAGTAATGATGCTGAAAATTCAGCTTTTTTCAGAGGAATAAATTACATTTTAATATATATTAACATAAAAAAGTCATTTTAAATTGTCATAATATTTCACAATATTACTGTGTTTTTTGTGAATTTTTTTATCAAAAAATTGCAGCCTTGGTGAGCAGAAGAGACTTCTTTTAAAAACATAAAAAATCTTACCGACTTTAAACTTTTGACCGGTAAGTGTGTGTGTGTGTGTGTGTGTGTGTGTGTATATATATACACACACACACAAACTAAATATACAAATGTCTTCTATTCAAACATGCATGTCATGTATTTAAAGCTGCAGTCCGTCGTTTTTCCTCTAAACAAATTCAAATAAATGTACTACTTTTAAACATAAGAGATTATTAAACTGTACTGAAGTTTGTTTCATAAGCACCTTTAGTTGTGGATTAGACAGTGCTTCCTCGCAGTCCTCTGCAGCTGCAGCCACTGTGAGCTTTTCTAGTAGAGAGTCACAGGGAGGATGAGTGGACTTCCAGTACGCCTCCAGGTAATCAGCCATGTGCTCACAGGCGTCTTCCAACTGGTTCTCATCCAAAATTATGTCAAAAAGCTCCTGGACGGAGAACATACAAGAACAGGAATATCAGTTGTTAGAGAGTGGGAAATGTCAGTTGTATCTTAAGTAATTATTTATAAAATGTTTGCTTTACACACAAAATAGTTATACAAAATACATCAAGTAAAATTATTTAGCGATGACAAATATCAACTATCAAGGGAGAGAATCACTTTGGGATAAAGTAAATGTTTTAAATAATGAAAGTTTAGTAATTCTACAAGAAATCACAACAATTATTTTGTTTATACAGTTAATGTTTGAGGACTTTTGGGAGTACAATTAGAGTTGAGTTCATTTGTTCTAAATTATTTAAAAGTGTGTGTGTGTGTGTGTGTGTGTGTACTCACTGAAGGGCACTGGGCCAATTTGTCTGCTGCCACCATCTGTACATTGAGATGTTTTGCCTGAGACTTCCCTCTAGATTTTATTAACCTTTGCAAAACCTGAAAGATAGAAAAGCCAGAAACAAACAATTTCATTGTTCAACGACAGACAATGTAAGAGACAATCAGGGTCCCTTGTAAAAAAGAAGTGTGCTTAATTGTATTAAATGTACACTTGAAGTGTACTTCAAACTAGGGATGTGCACGAATATTCGATATGTAATTATTATTCGAAAAATAAAATACTATTCGAATTTTGAATACGTTGCTTTGCTGGCCGTAAATGCAGTGAGTCCATGATAAATCCTAAGCACTAACTCGCAGTTATAATTAAATGCACTGGATGGCGCTGTGGAGTGTGTTAACAAGTTGTCTGTATTTGATCACATAATGTTGTCGTCTGCCTCGCGAAGTTTGGAATTAACGTTACTTGAAAAGGATCTTACTAAACGGCTCGAAACAGTCGAGTGAGGAAAGACAGCTGTTCATCATTGCATCACAACTGCAGGTAAGCGCAGCTGGACCCCAGTGATCAAAGACGTTAACTTATCTAATAGCAAAATGATTGAGACATACTTCCTTTAAGTTTCATTAAGGAAGACCGGTTTAAGAACAGAAAATGCGAAGTGCTGTTAAACACCGTTCTCTTTGTGTCTCTGAAACGTCTGTCAGCGCGGCGTATTTTCTCACTTCGAGCATAAAGTGCTGGCGGCGCCCCTGCATGTAACGTTAGATATTATTGTTTTTCTCAACATAAACGTGAAACAATATAAACACGATAATCATTTGCTGACTCGTGTGTACTGTTCTGTTTCGATATCTGACGCAATCTGCTTTATTAGGGTTTTTTTCCGCTCGCGCTGCTTGAGCATGCTTTTAATAATGCTTTTTTATATATGTTTTTTGTTTACACATAGGCCTAATGTTTAATGTTTTCAACTAAACAAAAAACTTTAATTACTATTGTAAGCTTGTTGTGTATTGCCTAATTGTAAGCTTGTACAGAAATGGTGACCAAAACTTAAAAAAATAAATAAAAAAAACTTAAAAACATCTATTTTGTTAAACATAATTTAAATAAACGAATATTTGAATATTCGATTTTTATGAGCCCGAATATTCGAATGCAATATTTTTGAAAAATGCCCGTCCCTACTTCAAACCTTAGAAATATAATTTTTTTTCCCCAAAAGTGTACTGGCAGATAATATATTAATGAAATAAAACGGCACTAAAGTGTGCTTAAAGAAAGCACAGTTTCATGACTGTTTCTTAAATCTGTGATAGTCTTTTCTTCCCTATTGTGACATATATCTGTGTATCTGAGAGAGAAATGTAGGCGGGGAGTAGATTTTGTCCTCAGGAATGATCGGGTCGTAGGAAGTTGGACGTTGCAAACTAAATGGAGGCAGATCTGAATGGCAGTTTGCAGTCAGTGATGAAGGATATTTAGTCCCACCCTCCGCCATGACACGTCATGAATTGTAATTGTTTAATTATATTCAGTTTGCGCTTAAGTATGTTCTTTTAAAGTATATTATTTCTGTAATAAGCACTCATTTTAAAGGTATGCTTAAGTGAGTTTCTGTTTCACAAGGGATAGTCAGTGAAAGAACAGGTTTTTCACACAAATACCCATGATTGTGAGTTATCTATGTGTGTACCTTTGGAGAGGTGATCTTGATGTAGACAATAATAGGTGCAAGAGAAGTTTTTCCCAGTTGGGCTGGGTGGTTTATTGTGTCCGCGTCAAGAACCACCAGCTGCAATGTCCGAGCCAGCTCAAAGATCCTCTCAATCTCACTCTGTACCTCCCCTATAAACACACACACAAAGGTAAAATAAAGCTAATCACCTTCAATGGTTATGTCAATTACATTGTTACACCATCAGGTGGCAACAAGTGACTTTTTTTGTCATTGAATCATTCAAGAGATTTGTTGAAGAATGCAATCATCCAGTAGCCTGGTTAAAACCAGACCATTCTCAGTTGTAACTGAGTTATGGTCTGGCAAAGCGTCATAGACAAATCATTTCCAGAGGGGCGTCACCATTAGGGTTGGGTATCGATTTGAATTTGAACTTCGATTCCTTGTTTCGATTCCGGCACCTAATGATTCTCGATTCCGATTCTTTTAAGAGGCAGGGTCAAAAAAGTTTAGCTAACCTTGCTAACCAACGGTCTTTCTGGAGGAAATACTCTTTTTGAAGGAAAAACTCTTTCTGTCACAAATACTCCTTTTGTCACAAATTTTGCAGAGATTTTGTTATTTTTTAGAAAAGTGAAGCCACACTTTGGACCACCGACGTAAGCTACTCATGTTCGACTTGCACGGTTATGCCAACACTTCCGGTAGACGCTTCTTAGTTGGTGTTGTTCAGCGGTTTCTTCTTCCGGTCGGCGGACTGTGAATATCGAAACTAGGAATCGAAATTTTTACTTTTGAACGATTCCGGGAAAAACTAAAAGTTCAGTCCCGGTTCCAATCAATACTCGATTCTCGATACCCAACCCTAGTCACCATAGATATGTATATAAAGGCTAGATGTGTTACGACGGAGTTTCCATCGTCATCACCGACGGCCATCTTGTCACAGGTAAGCTGATGTAAAATGAGTAGTCAACACAGAACACAAATACTCTTATCTCGTTGAAATCTTGACGGATTTACAAACGCTTTGGTTTCTTACAAATGTTATTAATTAATTTATTTATACACTTATTATTCATAAGTATGCTGTGTCATAGCTACATCTCTGACGTTTATAACAAACTAAACCGTTTGAAAATTGGTAGAAAATTTAGCAAGTTATGGTTATTTAAATAGTACATGTACCATTAACACAATGTTATGAGTGAGCGAGCGGCCTGTGACAAGATGGCCGCCAGGTGCCGACGTCGACCTCCTTTGGCCAGCAGCGCGGACGACACATCTAGCCTTTATATACATATCTATGGGCGTCACCAACGGATGTCGTGGGTAGACCTGAAAACCAATCAGAGCGATGAAGGAGATGACGTATGCAGAGCGGCGGCCGGCGGAGAAACATCTCCAAATGTTGTTCTTTGCTCGTTTTTTAACAAAAAGGAAACATTCAAATCGCTTAAAACAGACGCGATAGCTGATTCAAACGAGTGATGTTCGATAGCGGCATCCATCTTTGTAATGTAGGCTACAAAATCTGCTTCAAAATCCCAGCGCTGTCGTCATCATGTAAAGCCCGCCCCAACGTTTCTGATTGGTGCCGCGATTTCGACGGATTGGAAATGGGCTTGAATGAGCTCTTTGCCAGACTAACTTTCAGAGCAAATCAAAATTTGCCAGAAGTTGTATGGGGTTTTCCCAGGCTAGTCATCCAGTAATGAAACAAGTCAAGTATTTATGAGTGAATCATTGACTACGTCTACATGCAGCCAATTTTCAGGGTTATGGTCGTGTTAAGGTCACTATTCGGGTTTCTGAAACATTAGGGATAACCCGTTTACATGCGTGAGCAGAGAGAGTTTCTCCTGTATACATGAAATTGCAATATCCCGATGTAAACAGCGACGCGCGGTTGGCGTCTAGACGTACGGACAACCTTAAGAACGCAATATGCGTAATTTCCGATTTTCTTCCTGTATCCAAAGACAACATCAACAGCAGCACACGGATAATGAATAGTTTGGGGCAGATAGCGATCGCCTTTGTTTGTGCTTTGATGCTGGTAACGTTACTGAGCTCGCTCCAAAAGAATGCTATGCTGTGTCTCTCCATGTTAGCTTCCGGTATGCTCCACATGGATTTTTGTATGCGCCGAGAAGTTTCTCTACTCAAAAGACCAAGATTCTTTGGGAACAGAACATGCGCAGAACACAAATCACTATGGGGATATGCCGATACGCGTTTACATGACCAAAAATTTGGGTAAGAAAAGGGGTTATAATATCCCCAGGTATAATATCCCGGTTTTTAAAATCCAGGAAATGAGCATATTCTGGTTTTTGCCGGTGTTTACATGGCCGTTCACGACCGGGTTATTGCTAATATCCCGGTTGTAAATGGGTTATTGGCTGCATGTAAACGTAGTGATTGAAATAATTCAGATTAATTAAACATTTTAAATAGACTGCAGCATTTAACATTTTGTCAGAACCTAAATTACTGTCAGAACAAGTAAATTAAATCAACTCCCAAGTTCCTTAAATCAACTCCCTTGGTAGGTGTCTCAACACCCCCCAAAAAATCTCTTCAAAAATGAATTAGACATTGCTAGAATGCTAGAATTTATTTTCTCAATAGATGAGAAAACAACATAAAATTGAACTGACTAAACTTAATATTCCTCTGCACTGTTCAAACTCATTTCCAGATTTGAGGACATGCAGTGACAAATATACCTACATCTATAGTGTGAAAGTGTGTATTTGTCTTCTGGATACTGTAGAAAGTAAACTCAATTATAAAATCTGTAAAAAAGATTACAATTCATGCAATCAAGTATTTATTTTTGTCAGAATGCCTCTGAAGACAAAATATTTCATTTATTGGTCATTCATCAAACCATCAAACCATCATACCAAATAAAAAATAAATTCAAACATTTTCACTGACCTAAATTGGAGCGTATATTTGAGCGCTCAATGATGGCGTGTTTACTGGGGTTGTTCAGCACTGAACGCTTGGCCAGAGAAATATCAGCAGCCACCCTTGTGATTGATATCCTGAGTAACAGAAAACAAGATGGGTGAAAGAGACAGTGAGAGCAGTGATTACCAATTTCCTGAATCTAGATCTAATATTACTAGAGACTATACTAATATTTCTAATATTACTAATATTTTAGTTTTAGAACTAATATTTCAAATGCATTAAACGCAACGTTTTCTGAGGCTTTCTTAAAATTACACTAGTTTTTACAAGCTTTCCATTTAAACTGCAGTGGAATTAGTCATTGCACACATCCGTTTCTTTCTAGTCTTCTAGTCCTTTCTTGTGTATGCCTAGGTGATACTAGAAGAAAACATTAAAATAGTATCTTTGCATCCATTGTACATGACTTTACATGTACATGTCGCAGATGAAAAATATTAGTATGATAACTCATGTGAATTTGGTCAGGATAGAGTTACTAAAAAGATTTCAAAATGAACTGAATGAGATAAACCAAAACATTCACAAACAGATTTTTTTTTTAAATGTCATACTGGAAATGCAGAGCAGTGATGACTCGTGTCGGGAAAACTGCAGTCAAGGGAAGGTACAAGCATGTGACCCAGCTGTGTTTATGGACCAGCATGGCCAATTAAGGCAATGAGATGTGACTATTTTAAGAAACACTGAACACTCACGTGACATACACACACAAATATATAAACTATCCCTAAGGAGGGTGAAGGACGAAGAGAAACGGCTTGAAGACTTACCTTCCCTCAAAGCGGTGCTTCAGAAAGTCAAACAGCGCTTTCTGCATCATATCTGTAACCTGTTTACACACAAAAGTTTTTTTTTGTTCCTAGCCTTAACTTTTGCACATTGTATTTCAAGAACATTCTTAAAGCCAACATAGATCTAAATACTTAACAATTTAGTGTAAATATAAGGAAATAAGGCAGTAATAGGTAATAAAATGTATTTAAAGCTCTTAAAATACTGTGCATGTCTAAAAAGACAAGAATAATGATACATGGAGATTTGACATTTAAATAAATAGTTCACCCAAAAAAAACAGCCATTACCAAATTAAATTTGTGTCAGTTGATATTTGTCGTTATTTACACGCTAGATAAGCAAAATGTCCAGGTTTCTCTTTTCAAACTGTATGCCGAAGACATCAGGAGAGCAAAATGGCAAGATTTTCAGTGAAAACCTGTCTGTTCATCCATAAGCTGCGTTTACATAGACCCTTATAATCGGATTGACGTGACTATGAGTGACCCTAAAAACCTTCATGTAAACACCTTAATCGAGTCCCGACTGAGCTCGATCCGACTGGAATTTCGATCGGATTGAAAGGGGTGGTTTACTCCTTTGTAATGCGTTCGAGTGAACATGGAAACACTTGATTGCGATTGAAAACCGTAAACTAAAAGGACTGTGCATGTGCAATGACGTTGAAATAGCCAAAAAAAGTGTCATAATGAGTGTTCCGTTATAGAGGGAATGCGTGTGATGTCACCATCCGGTGCTCGTGCCTGCAGTTACTCTCTAGTGAGTGGCAAAAAGACTGAGCGGCTGTACACTCACCGGCCACTTTATTAGGTACACCTGTCCAACTGCTCGTTAACACTTAATTTCTAAGCAGCCAATCACATGGCGGCAACTCAGTGCATTTAGGCATGTAGACATGGTCAAGACAATCTCCTGCAGTTCAAACCGAGCATCAGTATGGGGAAGAAAGGTGATTTGAGTGACTTTGAACGTGGCATGATTGTTGGTGCCAGAAGGGCTGGTCTGAGTATTTCAGAAACTGCTAATCTACTGGGATTTTCACGCACAACCATCTCTAGGGTTTACAGAGAATGGTCCGAAAAGAAAAAACATCCAGTGAGCGGCAGTTCTGTGGGCGGAAATGCCTTGTTGATGCCAGAGGTCAGAGGAGAATGGCCAGACTGGTTCGAGCTGATAGAAGGGCAACAGTGACTCAAATAACCACCCGTTACAACCAAGGTGGGCAGAAGAGCATCTCTGAACGCACAGTACGTCGAACTTTGAGGCAGATGGGCTACAGCAGCAGAAGACCACACCGGGTGCCACTCCTTTCAGCTAAGAACAGGAAACTGAGGCTACAATTTGCACAAGCTCATCGAAATTGGACAATAGAAGATTGGAAAAACGTTGCCTGGTCTGATGAGTCTCGA
Organism: Hybognathus amarus; assembly: GCA_030378365.1. Classification (NCBI taxonomy): domain Eukaryota; kingdom Metazoa; phylum Chordata; class Actinopteri; order Cypriniformes; family Leuciscidae; genus Hybognathus; species Hybognathus amarus. The sequence continues at coordinate 262,368 of JAQIUQ010000524.1, forward strand.
TTTCTGCTGCGACATTCCGGATGGTAGGGTCAGAATTTGGCGTCTACAACATGAAAGCATGGATCCATCCTGCCTTGTATCAACGGTTCAGGCTGGTGGTGGTGGTGTCATGGTGTGGGGAATATTTTCTTGGCACTCTTTGGGCCCCTTGGTACCAATTGAGCATCGTTGTAACGCCACAGCCTACCTGAGTATTGTTGCTGACCATGTCCATCCCTTTATGACCACAATGTACCCAACTTCTGATGGCTACTTTCAGCAGGATAATGCGCCATGTCATAAAGCTGGAATCATCTCAGACTGGTTTCTTGAACATGACAATGAGTTCGCTGTACTCAAATGGCCTCCACAGTCACCAGATCTCAATCCAATAGAGCATCTTTGGGATGTGGTGGAATCGGGTAGATTCGCATCATGGATGTGCAGCCGACGAATCTGCGGCAACTGTGTGATGCCATCATGTCAATATGGACCAAACTCCCTGAGGAATGCTTCCAGCACCTTGTTGAATCTATGCCACGAGAATTGAGGCAGTTCTGAAGGCAAAGGTGTTTGAACCCGTTACTAGCATGGGGTACCCAATAAGAGTGGCCGGTGAACTGCAGATGCTTCAGCGCGAATGCCGCAAAAAATTAACACAACACAAAAGTGGGAAAGAGCTTTGCGATCTGACTGTACGACTTAGATTCGACAAAAAATCTGAGGTATATTTTTATAGACCGCTGATAGAAAGAGGAGCAAATGAGGCTACTGCAATTCACAGAAACAACTGGAAATAACTGGATTTGAAGTTATCTATTTGGTGTCATAAGATGCCTGAATTTAGCTGTAAAAGAGCTTTTAGATTTCTCATCCACACAGACTTTGGGCGCAGGGTTTTACTGCCGCAGTTAGATATAAGCAGCATGGCATTGCAAACGGTTCATGCCCACCGTCTCCAAATCATGACTAGAAATGGATACATTTTAACCCTTTCAGCACGTAAGTTTAAAATATTTAACTGACCCCCCAGCATGAGTTTTTCAAGGCGACCGTGATTTAAACTTGCCACTTTAATGTTTCCATGGTGGACCGCGTCATTGCTCGTCACCGTGAGCAGCAGCACAACCAAAACAGAGCGCGGACTGAATGAGGATCTTCTTTTATGTCATTTTTCCTTTTTGATTAAAAATATTCACAAATCTATTAGCTATAGCATGAAACACTGATTTTCCGATTGTCAAATATGTGCAAGTGGATGGGTTTTGTTAATTGTTTAAAACATATTTATAACGATCGCGTTAGCTGAGCTGTATGCACAATGGGCGGCGCCATTTTAGTTTCTTTTTCAATTCAGAGAATCGGATCTGTTGGATTTGCAACGTCAATTCCCCACTTCTCACGAAATACATTAAAGTAAGTGGCTGGTGAACTGGAGAAGAATAGAGTCAAATGTTAAGCTACTTACACAAATGTGTATCTGATATGAATAAAACGTGTCGTCTTATTATAATTGAAAGGATTATTATTGCCACTTCCATAGACATCAGTGTGTATTTTACAAACTCATCATCATTGTTTTGCTAGTACTTATGTGTATTTAAATGTACCTAAAATAAACATTATGTGGTTGAAAACACTCAATAGTTGTGATATGTGACAGCACTGAGTGCGTCTGTCTCTGGCTCAGCGCCAGCCAACGCGCGAGAGCAAGTTTGAATTTAGCTGTTGATCACGTGATGCACTGAGCGTTCGAATCACACCGGTGTGATCGTACGCTCCAGGGGACCAGTTCCACTGTAAGCGAGTGGAAATAAGGTGTGGCCCCTTTAAGAGCTGCGCCCCTGTTTGAACTGTCGGCAGTCTGTATTGCTATGCGCCTTCGAACACCGCTTGTATACGGCGCAGATTTGAATCTTGTGACATATAAACGCGCACATCAACCTAATTATTTTATTTATCATTCATGTAAACACCTGTGTTCAGATTCATCAATCAGATTGATTTCATTCAGATTCAAACCATGTAAATGCAGCAATAGAAACATAAGACTTTAGAAGACAGCGCAAAAGTTTTAGGGGTTTTAAGTTTATACACATGAAATAGTTTTAACATTATTTAGAGAACAAAATAATGTTCTTATGTTTCATCAAGAGTAATCTGGGTAACAAATTCAAACACTGCTGACATAAAGATGTAAAAACTTCTCTTTGATCTTTAGACAGAGGTTTTTAATATGATTTGAGCCGCCGCTTAAAAACTGGATTATTTCAAGACCAGGGCCAGAATGATAAGAAGCACTTTTTTTCGGACGGTTTTTTATCCCGGATTTTTTTTGCAATTTTTTTGTGTGCAATTTTTTTTTTTTTTTGCAATTTTCGAACCTTAAGGAACATATTAAAACAAAATCTATGTCATGACCTCTTTAATTAGGGCCCTAGAGCCCTGAAAAGGGTGCAGAGCCCTATTCCTTTTCCTTCCACGACCCTAGGGCCCAAGCCCTGAAAGGGCGCAGAGCCCTATTGTTTTCCTTCCGATTATTTTTTTTTTTTTTTTTTTTTTTTTTTTTTTTTTTTTTCTAGCGACTGATTCGGGCACTTTTGGGGCCCTTAACATGCTCGAAAACTCTTGAAACTTTGCACACGGGGTCAGAACCCGCGGCCATCAGAGCCGGGCTGAAGCTGGTACCCGGGCGTGGCAGGGCGGCTCGCCAGCGCCCCCTGGAATGGGGTCCGAACACCTGGTCCATAACTCAAACACACTTGCATGTAATAATATGAAACTCGGTACACATGTCGATAGCAGAATTTCATCTATACCTCGCGTTCTTGCTTTTTACCCCAGCCCAACAGGAAGTCGGCTATTGAGGTTTTTTTGTAAAACACACGCAATGAACTTTTAAATACTCCTCCTAGAGCTCTGATCCAAATTCGACGAAACTCGGTCAGCGTGAAGTCAAGACATTGAGGATGAAAGTTTGTGTGGGGATTTTTGATATCTCGAACGGTTTGGCCGTGGCGAGGAAACGAAATTATGGCGAGAAACGTGAAACAGGAAGTGTGTCATAACTTCAGCATACATTAACTGATCTGGATGAAACTTCAGCAGTGCGTTCGCTGTAAGAGGACGATCACATGGATGTGACTATTGTGAGTCAAAGTTATAGCGCCACCAACTGGCAGCAGGAAGTGTGTCACTTTCAAAATGCTTTGAAATCACCCTCTAATTTTTACCCGATTTGCTTCAAACTTCATCTGTATAATGTACATACACGGCAGATGAAGACCTATGAATGGATTCTTGATATCTTTGAAACTGTTGCCGTGGCGACGCATCAAACTTTACCATTCTTTTAGGATGCATTCTTTTAGGGATTCGAACATTTGTCCATAAATCAAACACACGTGCATGGATTAATATGAAACTCGGTACACTCATAGATCACATCAGGCCAAACAACTTTCGTGCTTTAAGTTTTACGACAGTTCAAACGGAAGTCGGGAATTATGTTTTTTTTTTTAAATAATTGTCCTAGAAAAACATCAAATTACAACCCATGCTGTTACCAATCACCACCAAACTCGGTGTGCATGAAGTCAAGACATTGAGGATGCTATATTCCGGACGGATTTTTGATATCTCGAACGGTTTGGCCGTGGCGGATTTTTTTGACTAAAAAAGGACACATAAAGTGTGTTATAACTTGGTTAGTTTTACTGACAGTTACAAAACTTGCCGTGTATATTGTTCTATTCAAGCCAAACAACTTTCTAATTAACAATAATAAGCTCAAACCCACAGAAAGTCAGATATTGTAGTTTGAATATGATCATGCTCTTTCTAAACCTAGGCCTGTCACACAGTCTGTGTGTGTGTGTGTGTGTGTAGGGGGAGGGGGCTTAATCATTTCACTGTGTGTCTGGCCTGCTAAAGTAAATACATTTCTTAAGCCTGGTATTTTTTACATAAGTTTTTATTTTTATTTTTTTTATAAGTAAAGGCATATAACCTGTTTAATTGTAGTGCATTGACAATAGTTTTATATAATTAGTGTATTAATTAAATTAACTTGGTCCATAAATCAAAAAAGTAAGTAAATAAATCAAAAAGGAAGTGTGTTAAAACTTCTGCATACATTAACTGATCTTGATGAAACTTCAGCAGTGTGTTCGTTGTAAGAGGTCAGTCACATAGATGTGAGTCAAATATATAGCGCCACCAACTGGCAGCAGAAAGTGTTTCACTTTCAAAATGCTTTGAAATCGCACTCTTACTTTTACCCGATTTGCTTCAAATGTAAACACACGCCAGATGAAGAGCTGTGAAAGCATTATTCAATATCTAAGATAATGTTGCCATAGCAACGCATCAAACTTTAACATTCCTTTTTTTTGATGATTTTGAGTCTCTTAGCGGCTTTTGGGGCCCTTAATGGGTTTGAAAACTCTTGAAACTTTGCACACAGGTCAGATCCCACAGCCATCAGAGCCGGGCTGAAGATGGTACCCGGGTGTGGCAAGGGGGCTAGACAGCGCCCCCTGGAACGGGGTCCAAAAACTTGGTCCATAAATCAAACACGCTTGCATGTAATAATATGAAACTCAGTACACATGTTGATCTCATCGTTTCATATATTCATATATTCTCCTCAAGCCGGACAACTTTCTAATTTACACTCATGAGCTAGGACCCACAGAAAGTCAGATATTTTGGTTTGAAAATGTTGAGTGTCTCTCTGAGCCTACACTTCTGTATGGCAAGCCCTTTTAACATTTAAAAGCTAAGTTTGACTATTCGTAATTAACATTGTAGATATCAATAACGTCTTTCTAGTCGTAATTACATTTTGGATAGTTTGTATTATCATTTAAGATATCTGTAACGTAATTGTGACTAGTCCGAAACGACAGATAGAGTATGGCAAACCGTTTTAACATTTAATCATTTTAACCTACTAGTCTCTATTTTCATGCTACTAGTACTTATTTTTTAGATACTAGTATCTATTCCATTAAGTACTAGTACTTATTCATTAGCTACTAGTGCTTATTCTTTAGATACTAGTGCCTTTTCTTTAGATACTAGTGTTTATTCTTTAGGTAGTAGTACCTTTTTAAAGATACTAGTACTTATTCATTAGACACTAGTCCTTATTTATTAGATACTAGTACTTATTCATTAGATGCTAGTCCTTATTCATTACATACCAATGCTTATTAATTAGTTATTAGTACTTATTCATTAGATACTAGTACCTATTAAATAGATACTAGTACTTATTCATTAGACACTAGTACTTATTTCAATGGTGACTAGTAACTATTCTTTTGTTACTACTAGTCACATTTTTTCCATTGACTTCTATGGTGATCTGTCATTCAGATATCAACTATTCAGTTCTGACTAGTATGTTAGTATGTATTCCAATTGTGGAATACATACTGAGTATGTATTCCAAAGCAGGGGTTACGCTTTCGGCACGTCGTGCAGAATAACCCAAAAGGCACCAAGGTGGCGGTGCCACCGGCTCTACACACACACATATATATATATATATACACACACACACACACACACACACACACACACAGTAAACATAGCTGCGAGCAGCGACTGGCGGGCCCAAGCCGGCGCAGACCGCCACCCCGGTGCCTCTCGGCAGCCGGGGTTGTATGTATCATCTAGGGCCCAAGCCAAAGGGCGCATAGCCCTATTGTTTTCCTTCCCAATTATTTTTTTTTTTTTTTTTTTTTTTCTTTTCTCAGCGACTATTCGTGCACTTTTGGGGCCCTTAACATGCTCGAAACTCTGAAACTTTGCACACGGGCTCAGAACCCGCGGCCATCAGAGCCGGGCTGAAGCTGGTACCCGGGCGTGGCAGGGCGGCTCGTCAGCGCCCCCTGGAATGGGGTCCGAACACCTGGTCCATAACTCAAACACACTTGCATGTAATAATATGAAACTCGGTACACATGTCGATAGCAGAATTTCATCTATACCTCGCGTTCTTGCTTTTTACCCCAGCCCAACAGGAAGTCGGCTATTGAGGTTTTTTTGTAAAACACACGCAATGAACTTTTAAATACTCCTCCTGAGAGCTCTGATCCAAATTCGACGAAACTCGGTCAGCTAGAAGTCAAGACATTGAGGATGAAAGTTTGTGTGGGGATTTTGATATCTCGAACGGTTTGGCCGTGGCGAGGAAACGAAACTATGGCGAGAAACGTGAAACAGGAAGTGTGTCATAACTTCAGCATACATTAACTGATCTGGATGAAACTTCAGCAGTGCGTTCGCTGTAAGAGGACGATCACATGGATGTGACTATTGTGAGTCAAAGTTATAGCGCCACCAACTGGCAGCAGGAAGTGTGTCACTTTCAAAATGCTTTGAAATCACCCTCTTATTTTTACCCGATTTGCTTCAAACTTCATCTGTATAATGTACATACACGGCAGATGAAGACCTATGAATGGATTCTTGATATCTTTGAAACTGTTGCCGTGGCGACGCATCAAACTTTACCATTCTTTTAGGATGCATTCTTTTAGGGATTCGAACATTTGTCCATAAATCAAACACACGTGCATGGATTAATATGAAACTTGGTACACTCATAGATCACATCAGGCCAAACAACTTTCGTGCTCTAAGTTTTACGACAGTTCAAACGGAAGTCGGGAATTATGTTTTTTTTTTTAAATAATTGTCCTAGAAAAACATCAAATTACAACCCATGCTGTTACCAATCACCACCAAACTCGGTGTGCATGAAGTCAAGACATTGAGGATGCTATATTCCGGACGGATTTTTGATATCTCGAACGGTTTGGCCGTGGCGGATTTTTTTGACTAAAAAAGGACACATAAAGTGTGTTATAACTTGGTTAGTTTTACTGACAGTTACAAAACTTGCCGTGTATATTGTTCTATTCAAGCCAAACAACTTTCTAATTAACAATAATAAGCTCAAACCCACAGAAAGTCAGATATTGTAGTTTGAATATGATCATGCTCTTTCTGAGCCTAGGCCTGTCACACAGTCTGTGTGTGTGTGTGATTGAGTCTTTTGACACACAGTCTCTGTGTGTGTGTGTAGGGGGAGGGGGCTTAATAATTTCACTGTGTGTCTGGCCTGCTAAAGTAAATACATTTCTTAAGCCTGGTATTTTTTAAATAAGTTTTTGTTTTTATTTTTTTTATAAGTAAAGACATATAACCTGTTTAATTGTAGTGCATTGACAATAGTTTTATATAATTAGTGTATTAATTAAATTAACTTGGTCCATAAATCAAAAAGGAAGTGTGTTAAAACTTCTGCATACATTAACTGATCTTGATGAAACTTCAGCAGTGTGTTCGTTGTAAGAGGCCGATCACATGGATGTGACTATTGTGAGTCAAATATATAGCGCCACCAACTGGCAGCAGAAAGTGTTTCACTTGCAAAATGCTTTGAAATCACACTCTTACTTTTACCCGATTTGCTTCAAACTTCATCTGTATAATGTAAACACACGCCAGATGAAGAGCTGTGAAAGCATTATTCAATATCTAAGATAATGTTGCCATAGCAACGCATCAAACTTTAACATTCCTTTTTTTTTGATGATTTTGAGTCTCTTAGCGGCTTTTGGGGCCCTTAATGGGTTTGAAAACTCTTGAAACTTTGCACACAGGTCAGATCCCACAGCCATCAGAGCCGGGAAGATGGTACCCGGGTGTGGCAAGGGGGCTAGACAGCGCCCCCTGGAACGGGGTCCAAAAACTTGGTCCATAAATCAAACACGCTTGCATGTAATAATATGAAACTCAGTACACATGTTGATCTCATCGTTTCATATATTCATATATTCTCCTCAAGCTCGGACAACTTTCTAATTTACACTCATGAGCTAGGACCCACAGAAAGTCAGATATTTTGGTTTGAAAATGTTGAGTGTCTCTCTGAGCCTACACTTCTGTATGGCAAGCCCTTTTAACATTTAAAAGCTAAGTTTGACTATTCGTAATTAACATTGTAGATATCAACAACGTCTTTCTAGTCGTAATTACATTTTGGATAGTTTGTATTATCATTTAAGATATCTGTAACGTAATTGTGACTAGTCGAAACGACAGATAGAGTATGGCAAGCCGTTTTAACATTTAATCATTTTAACCTACTAGTCTCTATTTTCATGCTACTAGTACTTATTTTTTAGATACTAGTATCTATTCCATTAAGTACTAGTACTTATTCATTAGCTACTAGTGCTTATTCTTTAGATACTAGTGCCTTTTCTTTAGATACTAGTGTTTATTCTTTTAGGTACTAGTACCTTTTTAAAGATACTAGTACTTATTCATTAGACACTAGTCCTTATTTATTAGATACTAGTACTTATTCATTAGATGCTAGTCCTTATTCATTACATACCAATGCTTATTAATTAGTTACTAGTACTTATTCATTAGATGCTAGTACCTATTAAATAGATACTAGTACTTATTCATTAGACACTAGTACTTATTTCAATGGTGACTAGTAACTATTCTTTTGTTACTAGTCACATTTTTTCCAGTGACTTCTATGGTGATCTGTCATTCAGATATCAACTATTCAGTTCTGACTAGTATGTTAGTATGTATTTCAATTGTGGAATACATACTAGTATGTATTCCAAAGCAGGGGTTACGTTTCTGCACGTCGTGCAGAATAACCCTAAAGGCACCAAGGTGGCGGTGCCACCGGCTTTATATATATATATATATATATATATATATATATAGTGGCCAGTAAATATAGCCTGCGAGCAGCGCATGAAGGGCCAAAGCTGGCGGTACTGCCATCCCCGGTGCCTTTAGGCACCGGGGTCGGCGGGTGCCATCTCGGCTTGGGCCGCGCAATCGCTGCTCGCAGCTAT